>JAGDQP010026841.1:0-25520 GCA_022664845.1 Lepisma saccharinum
TGTGTGTTATTGTTTATACAATGTCCACGTGTTAGCTATACACGCTGGTCATTACGATATATATATATATATATATATATATATATATATATATATATATATATTAAACAAACAAACAACAAACACACACACACACACACACAAAACATATATATATATACATATAATAAATAAATCACAGCCTTATTCAATCCACTAGTGGATGAGGCCTCTCCCCGAAGGGAGGAGTTGGTCTACTGCTCCCACGCTGACCAGACGGGTTGGGAGAGGAGGAGAGCCGAAGCTCTCACTGTGATCGCCAATGTCTTTTATTCACAGCAGCTCCCCAATTATCCTCACGATGATGGGTAAACACCAAAATTTTTTGAGCCCCCACCGGGAATCGAACCCGGGACCGCTTGCACAGAAGTCGCCCAAATGCTGGGTGAGTTGGTTCTCCGGCGTAAGATTGAACAGTACAAGCCATCTCGCGTCCATCTACCAACTTTAAAAACACTAGAGGCCCTCACAGAAGGCCTCACATAATTTGGATCAAAGTTATTGTATGTACGCTGAATATGGTCTTCCTGAATAAATAAATAAACGAAATTATGCACAATATTGTAAAATTGAAATTTATTTAGCATAACTGAATTATATATCAAGCTATGTTGATTATCGATAAACCAGTCAAAGTGATGCATTAATTTGATAAATTCATACTGCCCCAACAACAATGCATTCTTATCCAATCTCTGAAAACTCTGACAGTAGCTTACTTCGCTTCTAACAGTGATTTTACACTATGAACCCGATTACGCTCATTTTAATACTGCCATTATCAACACATTATTTGCAAAATCACCACCACCACCACCACCTCATTATTCATACTGAATGAAATTAGAAGATTTCTTATCATAAATTTGAACGAAATAGGAGTAGTAGAGTTATCATAACAACTTTTGCTCTTTAAGCTTCTTAAATTAGTAACTAAGTATCATATCTTTTTTTTTTTTTAATCTGTAACAGTTTCTTAGCATTGTTGTCATTTGTAAAACCAGTCCTTGAGGTCGAGGTACTACAATACAGACGTTATTATTATTGTTACCAAGAATTATTTGAAAGAAGAAGAAATATGATCGTAAAATTCTTGATGTCCGGCAACCCAAGGCTGCTGATGTCAGGTGTGTGGCAATCAGCGCATTGCTGACGTAAGATGAGTAATAAAAATAGTGGGGCAATCAGCACTAATAGCCCAGTCAAATTAGATAAAAAAAATGGTGATCGAGGGAAAAAAATCCGAAGTCTTGAAATTTGGCCTAATTGTTCGTTGGTAACCTACAGTACAACATACTAAAAATCCTGGAGGGTCAGAGGTGAGCGGGGGGAGGCTGTTTAAAGGTGGATTTTCTACGTATTTTTTTTTTTTTTTTTTTTCATATATCTCCGTAACTAACAATCCTAGCGAAATTTAGTCTATCTACAAAATTAAAGTAGACAAAATTTTCTACAGGAAAGGTCTTCTTCATTTTTGTCGTAGGATTAATATTGTCAAACTTGCACCATTCCTTCTCCATCAGAAAAGTTTGATGAGGATGTACCCGAAGGTCCGGAACTTTGAACAAATAATTTTCAAGGTAAAACATTAATTACAAAGTGATTAATTGTTCATATTGTAAAAGTTTTTATCATCATAGTTGCTCTTTCTTTCTTCTGGTTAACACGTGTGCTTCTGCCTAGCTCCATTCTGCTCGCTGACTGGCAGGACCTTTACAAATCGCGTACGAACAACAGGCAGCTTCTCCCCGGCGAGGTTATTTCATGACACGGCAATACAAAACTATCAAGATATTACCTAATATCACGATAATACCAACTTTCATCCTATTTGAACGTTCGTAATGCATGACAATGTCGGTTATTAACATGAATTTTCATAATTACACGTAAATTGCTTTAAATGTAATGATAAATCTTTTAAAAATACTATTTTTTAAATACCAATATTTTCTCCACCCTAAAACTTTGACAATATTAATCCTACGACACAAATGACGAGGACCTTTCTTGCAGGAAATTTTGTCTACTTTAATTTTGTAGATAGACTAAATTTCGCTAGGATTGTTAGTTACGGATATATATGCGAAAAACGTAGAAAAGCCATGTTTAAACAGCCACCCCGCTCAACTCCGATCCTCCAGGATTTTTAGTATGTTGTACTGTAGGTATCAACGAACAACTAGGCCAAATTTCAAAACTCCGGGTTTTTTCCCCCTCGATTTGTCTAATTTGACTGGACTATTCAGCACACAATCGAATTATTTCCCAAAGAGGGACGATAACATACCGCTGAGCACTGTATTATTTTAGTTTTCAGTGCTTTCTGGCATTTCAGGCGTATGCCCGTCCCCAGTCATAACTTTATCTTCTAAGGAAAGGAATAGCATAAGCACCCAGACCCCATTCAATGTACCATCCCAACATTCCCCTCTTAGGAATGAAGAAAAGCCAGACAAAACTGATCTAGATGGCCCCGGAATTCGATCCGAGAACTTCCCAATTAGGAAGCCAGCACGTTACCATGGCTCCACCCAGCTTATTATTATTATTTGTGTGTCTTCCAAAACAGAGAGCTGGATCTGTACTCTTGTCGAACGGATATTGTCAAGTGCAATCAAGTTACTCACCTAACAATTTTTTGACCACATCCACATGACAGGTGACTAAAACGTATTTTTGCATGGCCACTAGTTTTACCCCTGCTCCTAGTGCTTCCAACTGATGCTTCGTTGATTTTGATATTATTCCTGCGGTCAAAATTATTATGGGTTGGATGTTGACCTGTACTTTCCACAATTTCTTGAGTTCATCTGCCAATTTCTATATTTGCTGATTTTTGTACTGTGGGTGATGCCGATATTGTATGTGAGTGGGATAGCAACGTCGATTAAGTGTACTACTACATTATTTTAGTCTATCATATAAAGTTCAACATCGATAGTTCTGTGCTGTCCCATACATAAGTAGAAGTACTGAGTGTAGTAGAATCCGGTCTGCACGGCCTGAGCCTGAGAAGCCATTAATAAAATGTAACAATCCGGCCTGCAATTGTATCAACAGATATGGACAAAAATAGTTTCCTTAATCTGACACGTCTTACAGTAGCACTCGAAGAAAGAGAAACTGCATCTTGTAAACCTCATCCGCACGACGTATCACCCAACTGACAGGTCAATGGAAGCTGTCATATGGTGAAACATAAACGGTCCCAGAAGAAGCCCAAAAGCGAGTGGCAAAAACTTTTTCTCGGATTAGTTGCTACGTATGATGAAAAATATCCTACGTTTTTCTACAATACCTACAGGCCAAACAAGTTGCACAATTCAAGCGAATGTACGAGGTTCTGACCCGAACATACCTACTTTGGTCGATCAAAGCGCGTGCTCTTTCAGGAGAATAACACGCCCCCTTGTGTTCTGCTATAAACAAAGGCGTTGAAGAAGAGTTAATGTCCCACACTATGTACTGAACCGGCCTCATGCCGAACACTTATATCCAATAATGGTGCACTTTCTCCCAGGTCAATATTGGAGAATTGAATTGAATTGTATTTATGGTCTTTAGGTATCTTTGGCTCACGCCACGATCTTTGGAGAATGTTGAGCACGGTTCCCGAAGTTCGTCCCGCGTGTGATATAGCGCTAAATCCAAAACTTGGGAGAAATATCGCAGACCATTGAATAAGATGGGTTGCATTTTGGAGATTAATATTCGCTTTTATTATTTTTTATACCCTTCTGAATTTCTGCATAAATGTATTACTCTCTCGTCTCGTAAATGCTTGCAAAATTATTGGCATAAGGCTAAGAGAAATCACACAATTTTTTAAATAAATTTTCTTAAATGATTCAAGTATTCTTTAGCGCACTTTCCACTCATTTCATGAAGGAACTTAATTCTTTATTTTGTCTTGCTCTTAACTTCTTATTTCAAACCGTTTCAAATCTCATAAAAGCTGATGACACTCAAGCAGTGTTTCACCTTTTTCTCAAATTCGAAGTGCTCAGAAAAAATAAATACAAAACAGACGAAATGAAAACATTCTTTACATACTGAAATGCATACAAACTACACTTCTAATAGCAAGAAATCGAAGATAAAAGAACACGGTACCTGAGTAACACAAGTTGGGTGTTGGAGGCAAAGGGCCAACCATGGACGAGAGAATTCCGGTCATTTTCATATCTTGTATTATGTCATTTACTATTTGAAAATCATCTTCGGGAGATATTGAATCTGAAATTGGCGTGTCATCTGGTGGTGTTGGTATCATACTAATTTCTGGATCAAGAGTAATACCATCACTATTGACAGATTCTCGGAAAGAACTATGTACCGGAGCAGCACTTTCAGGTTCAGACAAAGTACCTCCATCCACGTATCCATTCACTGACGTTTTCTCCTCGCATCTTGTTAAGTCTTTAGTATCAGATTTTAGACTTTTAGTCTCTGCCTTGTCATTTTTCTTATCAAGCTTATGTTTCTTTCGCCCTTCTGAAAACAAATAATAAGTAAATAAGTTTTTTTTTCTCAAACTTTTTTCAACACTAATACAGAATAACACTTTCAGTTAAAGCACGTCAAAACTATGCCTTCAATATCAGGTACAAATAGTAAGATGGTAGTACAAATATTAATAGTAGTACAAATATTAATATAATATCATAATATTAATATGATGATGATGAAACAATAAAAAATATTTCTTAAGGAACAAATCATTAAAGTAAAGGATCTTAACACTATTTACGCAAATATATTGTATGTGCTGATATTTCAACAAGATGGTTCTTTATATAACTAGTACAAAGGAAAGCCGGGAAGGCAATTTAAGGTAAATTTAAAACAAATGAAGCAGAAAAAAGGATAATACTTAAAGCTCACTTTCGCATTAGATCTTACTTTCAAGTAGAGAGGAAGAGAGCGAAGTTCACGTGTTCAGAAAGTACAATGTTAGATGCAACGAGTTGAAGTTTATGATAATAGATGGCAGTACGATTTGCTAATGAGTATGTTAACTATTAGAGTTCGAATTTATGACAATAGATAGCAGTGCGATTTGTAAGCGGAACGTTAAATACTGTAATATGTACAGGACGTTTGTCTTTCATTATTTTTTCGTTTTGAGATGTTGATATTGTTTTAAATACAAATGGGTACTTGTAAACTTTATATTATGTTTTGAGTTTAAAATATTATGTATATTAATAGCAAAGGTCATAGACTAGACGAGATTGGTTCTTGTCGAGAGAACGGAACTGTAGTGATTTATTAAATATTTACAGAATTCGTATACGTCTTCTTTTATTATGGTGGTGGTGATGATGATGATGATGATGATGCATTATTATTATTATTTTATTAATAATAATATTATTATTATTAATATTATTATTATACGAATTAGAAAGACGTGACTATCTTCTCTAACTAATGGCTGGTCAGTTTTTCTCATAATTTCACAATTACATTTTTTTACAACTTTAGAAACAACCTAATTTTTCAGTTTTTCAAATGAAAATTGTCAACAACTTAAATCCACAATTCCGTACCAACCTACATCATCTCTTATTACAATAAATTCTGTACTATCAGAGAGGAAGAAATGTCTTTCGTAATTCTTTACAAATTAACAAAGTACACGAGAAAAGTAAATGAACAGTCAAACGGTTTACATATATTCCCAGCATTGTATTTACAATTACTTAATATTGTTTCACATAATATAAAACTCAAATGTGAACCGAAGACGTATAGAAACAACGAAAATTTGGCAGTCATATGCAGTGAAGCTTATAAATATTGGATATTAAAAGCAGGGATTCTCATAATTTCCACCACTTAGGCTATTTCTCAAAAACCTGTAGCCTACGTTTTATATTCTATTCGGTGTAAGAATTCAATGCGGCACTTGAAAATAAAAAAGTTGCTAACGCAGGGCGTCTACAGAATTCACGGAAGCCAAATTAATGACTTCTGCATGCAACAAAAAGATGATGAATTGTTTTGACCAGCTAGGGAACCAATGACTGTCACACCTGAACTCAGAAAATGTCCCCTATGTAACTATATTTCTCAACACATCCTGCTGTAACATTGAAAGTTCACAATAGAAAACATGTTTCAAATGTATGAGAATATGTTTCTGCATGTTTGGGAAAATGACAAATGTACCATTAAAATTAGCTAAAAATTACAAGGTTTGCCTGACTGAATATGACCTGAAACTCAATTTCATGACTTTTTCTTGACCTTTATGACCAGTGAGTCAATTTCATTACTTTTTCATGACTTGTAGACACCCTGTAATGTCAACGTTTCCGCCAACTTTGGATGTGAACACAACAAAACATTTTCACCCGACTGCAAAGACATAGACCTAGACTAGACCATGGTTTAGGCCAAGTTGGTGGTGATGTTGAAGCCTAAGCCTAACTTAGACTAAGACTAAAACTAAGACTCAGTCTTTGTAATCGGTCCTTTGAATTTTTTCGACCTTTATGAACTAAATTAAGTAGCATGGTTATATGGAATTTTATCGCTCCATGAAATGAAAATAGTCACAAATCCAAGTTAATCACTCGATGGTAAAAATTTACTTTCATTTTTATAGCTTACTCATTAAATTATTCATCAAAATTTCAGAGAATAAAGCTATGTCAATGATAAATCCAGAAAGCTGATCGGGCTATATGCGGCCAATATGTAACGTGCACCTGCCTTAGGAAAATCCATGCCGCCACCACCGGTTGTGTTCTATTGGACCACCGGTATTGTGGACTATCGCCCGAAATCTCAATTTCTACTGCAACAAACTGCGTTGGAGCACCAGCATGGGAATTCCATCCCATTCCTCACGACAGGCTTTCCAGAGGCCAGAGAGCATGCGGAGACAGCGATGTTGCAGACGTCGTTTAAGTAAACCAATTGCATAAAAATTAAAAACTCAGAAATTAAATTAAAACGAAAAGCAATAACACGAATTCCAGTTTCTTGCTCATGTTCCGATAAAACCGAACGGATTATTTGGTGGTGTGGCTTGACGCTTTGTCCATGTGGATCCATACCTGGTTAGTGCTGGCTCCGTACAAACGAGGGATGTCTATCCGAAATGTGGGGGTTATGTCGACTTCCTGGAAGTAGGCAGCATTCACCTTGAGTTGTTTTTTTTTTTTTTTTTTTTTTTTTTCCAACAAAACAGATGGTTAACTTTCCCTGGTACCAGAATCCAGCCACAATCATGATTCCCCGTGGAAAAAAACTTTCGCAACACTGGTGGTAGAACTTTGTTCGTCCCTTTCCAATGATGTCACGTAATTGCCCGAATGTAACTGTTCTGTGTTAGATAAATGTATGTCTCATTCAATGTGATCACGTACTGTCATTTTGTCCCCGCCAGGTGTCGTTTATACAGTTTGCGGCAGTTGTTTGCGTTCCGCAATGTGGCGGGTGAGGAGGTTGTGAACGAGGCCCATATGGATGCACCGCAGGCCAAGACGATATCGCTGATAGCTGACTGTGTCACATTAAACTTCTGGGCCATGGTACGTTGGGGTGGTGTGTTCTCCCCGACTGCAATCCCCCGAACCTCACGTACTATCTAAAGCTACACTTTCACTGGTACTCTGGAACGAGACTGTTATGTTGGCAAATGTTTCTGCACTGGCGGCGCACTTTGTGTTTGCCTGGCCTCGATCTCTTCCGCAGTGGTCAACTCAATGGTTAAACCATGTCCCTAGCACTGTTTCATTATTCGGGTATACGAAAAATGTGCGTGGAAAAGGACCCTGACGTACCCTTCCCAATACCGGTTGTTTGGGCGGCATTGCATGGTCACGAACACGCCACTTCCACGCGTGGTAGCTGAGAGTTTACACAAACTGCACTCCCAGTCCGTGGCAGCAGTGTTGCCAAATCGGTCGGCTATAACTCGATCGGCCTTCTGTACACGTAACAACGCGCTTTGATACAACATAAATTTAACTGTGGTTATTTTATTACGATTGCATCATGAACAGAATATACAATAAAAATTCAACATGATAAGAAATCATTCGTTAGTAGATTTACCTTTAAACTGCAAAGAACTTGTAGACACTGATTAACATACTAATACTTGTTACTTCCACACAATGTGTCGACATTGTTTTAAAGTTCTAAAATTCTTCCTCTGAAATACGGAATTTTTAAACTAATATTTGGAACTACTTCCAGAACTTCATCACGGCTGTAGAATGGAGTAAAATAAAGCCTGTCTGAACTTGTTCGCTGTTTCTCACAAAAATTTGGAGCAATTTGAAATATTAACATAAAAATATAACATTTCAAAGTAGAAATTCCAAAACATTAAATCTAAGCATTAGTCTCCCGCAATGTCTCAGTATAAGAATTGTACATCTAATTCAAACAGGACATCAGAAAGGGGCATCTGAATCATCAAAACTTAACGTCCTCAACGCATAGATTGTCAAACAATGTATTCTATAAAGGTGAAAGCAATTGATGGGTTTAGTTTGGCAATATTGACGCGTATCAGGGTTCGAGGTTTGAACCCAGACCTATAAACTTCCCCACCTAACTTTCTGTCTGAATTTTATTATTTCTGTCATGGAAATTGGTTCTTCCCGTTGGCGTTTGCAGGTTGTAAGAATTTATTTCAACATCGTTTATTAAACAAACAAGAGGCAAGCGCCATTTGAATACGCACGTGATGTGAGTCCTTTTTTCTACCTACTTGAGTGGTAGTTTTTGGATCGAGGTCCATAAATTTGCATTAGGTAAGGAATGCTGCAGTGATAAAACGGAATATCAATTGGAGTGCGCCCTCCCTAGGCCAATAGTGGTAAAAACGGGAAGGGAATGTATGCAGTAAGGAATACCGCAAAAACGAAGAGCTGCCAAAACGCTATGAATAAAGCAACGAAACAAACAAAAAACGTCAGCCAACCGTGAATACAAAACCCGATAACAAAACAACGTAGGGGGGGGGGGGGGGCGGGCAATTTTAAGCTCTCAAAATACAAGTTCCAAACACATATGTTGTGACTAGACTATTTAACTAAACTCTGCCGCGAGAACAATGCAGAGATCATACTCTATACAACATAACTATCCAACGAGGGTATTTTGTATCCGACATGCTCGTTAAGGCATAATGACTACTAGTTTAAGTTACCTAAACAATTACACTGTGTACTAGTTAGATAAAAACGAAAGTTAATGGGCTAGTAAGGATCCAAATATGTCATCATGATTTGTAGGTGGCAAAAAGAACTGTAAAACTGTGATCATCACAAGGGAACACACTACAAATAATAAAGGTGGTTGGAAAATTCCCAATAAAATTATATATGCAGTTAGGATTATACGTCAACAAATACAGAGAGTTTCTGTGAAAACGCGGAGCAAGGAATAAGCTTCCCAAAAGAAAAGCGAAATATTACCAGGCGGTATTGAAACACAAACGAAAAAGGCATAAGTGTCTCTATCTAAAGACAAGAAAAAACTATATAGCATTTTGCATAAATTGCCCAATCACACTGTGGGGCTTGTAGACGTATGCTGTTCGAACACGAGACGAATGTTGGGATGGGATACGTAAAAGCAAAAACGACTTGTCAGGGACAAGCGAAAAATATGTCGACATGGTCAAGCAATTATCTCGGCTTAAACAAGAGAGTATTTCTACAAATTGTACCTAATGTACAAACGCTCAAAGAAATTAACTTCTAAGTTTTAGGGTGAAGGTCCAACGGACCTAAGGCACTTATGACAGACAATTTCGACTTCAATCTACGAAGGAAAAATAATGTGAACAATCGATATAAATTTATTTCGACACCATGCACAACACAGACTATATATGCTAATATCGAACATGGATCACGATAAGGAACTACGGGTACAAACATAAGTTATAACTTAATTTGATTTCGGACAGATAAGGAACTACTGGTATAACGTTAGTATTCTGGAGTCATATTATAGCACAACGACGACGAGAGCAATGATAATTATTGACAAAGATGGGAGTCTACTTGTGTATACTGGGGTGTCGCAAGTGTAGCCGATGGATTATGTGAATCCATTAAAGCTGTAAAAATACACCTTCCGGGGAAGGGGAAAAGAAAGGGGAATATAACCACCAAAAATAGAGGTTGGAAAACTAGCCAGGGTTAAAAATGCAACACGCACAACAAAACATTACTTATAAACGCGTATTGAGATGACTTTTGGTATGTGACAATGTACGGAACAATCATACAACTATCAATACCTGTACTTAATTAAGAGTTAGGGGTGTCCTCTTAGTTCGTAACAGGGGCTACTCGGGACTGTTGGTACAACAACAATCCATCAATCGTTTTACAAACCAATGAATGTCACATAAAATTCTAGGTGTTTATTAACACAAAAACAATACTACCACGAGGTTCCGAAATACAGAGAAGAATGCAAAAAAAAGAGAAAACCATAAACATATAGGACCTTCAATCTGGGGTTTCGACGAAAGAAAAATTTCAATAACGGTGAACATTTTGTATTGTTGACTCGAGAAAAATAATGAAAAATGAATTGACCCTGTACCCAAACCAAAAGGGTGACTCCTTTACATTTAGTTCTTGTTTCAAAAAGCGAACCTTTGGTCAAACTTTACATCCACGTTAATTTGTAAGTTAACGCGAAGACGCGTGGCACTGCACAAAGCAACAAGGGCGTATTATACCATTATACTGGCGGATGAAATCGGAGACTCACACGAACTAGGAAGCAATAGAAAACAATTTTTTTTCGTGGACGCATAGACAACCATAGACTACAGTGCTACATGTGAAAACTTTCGAAAATATTCTCTGAAGGAAAAGCAGGAAAGGACGAAAAACATTCAGTATCCGGAATACAATTCTTGCCTAATCAGCTCATTAGTATAGAACTGGAACATCATTCCATTGCGATTGGTGACATTCTATCGAGAAAAAAATCAAAGGGGTGGGAGTGGACCAAAGCAATTGGCTAGGTTGCGACTAGTACCAAAATCGTCTGATGGAGCTGGCTAGACTCGCAATCAGATCACTTAAAATACGTAGAAAAATTAGACCAAGGGTCCCGTCCGTTAAGCAAAATGCTTAGCCATTAACGACATAGCAGAATTGATAATGTCGAGCGCCTTGAAGGCATAAAAAATAATACCACTCCAAAATATAAAAGTCCAGTGACTTGCGTACACATTAAGTGCACTCTCACGGGTCAATAGGTTTCTCGGCACTTCCATAGGAACATTTTTCATTCTGTAGAAAACTTCGCTTCTTGCTAGAAGCATAAGATTCTGACAAACGTTTTGGCTGCTCAATTAGCTCAGGAAGATTCTGCACATACTCTCGATAAACCGAGTTGATCTTTGACCTCAGACATGATCGAGGACAATGATGGATATGGATTTTAATCTCGTGGGAAAGAAAGGGAATCTTAGATATAAACCTAAACGGTGAAAAATTTCTTCTTTTGCAGAGAGTTTTCTGATTTCCGTATATTTGATATTATTATGCTTCCTAGCTGTTAAGTTTTATGTTGTATTATTGTTTTATCTTGTGAAGGCCCATTTACAGCCTTCGTGTTTCTAACTCGTTATGCTAAAAGCTCTATACATCTTTAGTTCGTATTAATCGTTATACTGGCCATTTACACCAGTAGACTATTTCTGAAGACCTTTTACATCTTTCTTTTATATGGTTTTATTACATTAATTAATAAACAGCTAAGTTTGACGCGACAGAGATAAGGGGCATCCCCCGTATCGGGATGGGCGTAAGCCATAGTGCTGTTACCGCCCATAAAATTCATTTTATTTTATTTTTATTACTAATTCTGGGAAGAAAAATTCTACCTCAATTTGAACTGACTTGTTTGTCACGATAAAACATGGAATATATTGATGGTGACAAGGACCAGTTTGATCCAAACTGATAAGATTGGGTGGTGCTATCTCTAAATGGACGCTAACATTAATACTACCGCAGTATAAGTCAAGGTGTAGCGACGGGTTTTACATTATCCCTATTAGCACACTATAAAGTTTGTCAGAAGTACTGCAAACATAATTCGTAAATATACATGGTTTCTGTCTTGAATTCCTCTACACGGGCAATATGAACACAAATAAAGACCAACTGTCGACGTATATGGGCGTGACGGGGAAGCAAGTTCATTAACAAGACCTACTACGTGATTTACAAGTACCATAACATTATTTGCCAGGAATAAATCAATTCAGTCATATGTGAACCCATGGAGGAGACGGGGAACGCAGGTTCGAGTCTAAGACAAAAATAAAATGGGAACTATTATTCCGTATTAGTCATACATAAGCCTACATACGTAGTCAGTATGAAGTCACATGACCCTCTTAACATTCTTTCATCGTATTCGAGAAAAGAATCTATTTCGACTACGTGACGTAAGACGCAAAAAGATAGTTTCCCTGGTATTACGCTTGTTCATTGTCCGTTTGAAGATGGCAAAAACATCCGCTAGTCTGACACAAATATTAAATAGGGGAAAGAGGGAGAAAAAAAGAAAAGAATGACTATCTGTAGTCACTTCCTAGTGAACCCACGCAAGCTGTTTTTTTCTATTCTAGCGGGAAGTGATAGTTGATTTCATTTCCTTTGTAAACGCGATTGTGGCTTCTATGTGGCTATGAACTTCCTGTTCATCAGTGACGAATGTGCCAGAGGATATCTGACGTCCGCAAGAACGCTATTATTGCACAAGAAAAATAATAACATCGAAACAACGAAGTTTCGCAACACTTAAATTCTAAAATGAAGAATGTAGCTGAACGATTTTTTTTTTTTTAACTAATAATCAGAGATGGACAGAGGGCGACATCTTGAATGTCTACCTTTACTGCGAGGTCGTAGAGCTGACAACTCTACACCGCTAAAACATGTCAAGAAATAGTAACAGATGGTTCATGGATTCTCCTGGGGTAAAATATTCCGGAGGTAAATAGTCCCTCATTTGGATCTCCGGGCTGGGACTGCTTCAGGGGGCTCCAAGAACAGGATTAAAAAAGACCTTAGAATAGGAACGTGGAACGTACGAACAATATACCAAACGGGCGCTCTTCAGGTGGCGGTACGCGAGACCGAGAAGTACGAGCTAGACATATTAGCGATACAAGAAGTTCGGTAGGAGGGTCAAGATAGCATCCGACAGGGCAAGTACACTTTCTACTACGGTGGAACACAGTCCCACGATTTCGGAACAGGATTGTTCATTAAGAACAGTATCATTCAGGCGGTTCAGAATAAAGAGTTCGTAAACGAAAGACTATCGTACGTTACGATATGTACTCGATGGGGCAACACGGTTTTATTAAACGTCTATGCTCCGACCGAGGGGGCTACTGATAACGACAAAGATATATTCTACGATGAGCTAGAAAGGCTGGTTGACCGAATGCCGAAGTATAATTCGAAAATTGTGTTGGGTGATTTCAATGCAAAGGTAGGGAGGGAAGAAAAATATAGACCTACTATAGGCAAATACAGCCTTCACGAAAAGACCAACAACAATGGAGAAAGACTGCTAACTTTCGCGATTTCGAAAAACCTACTGGTAAAGCGCACGTACTTTGAACACAAAGACATACACAAATACACATGGCTATACACAAATACACATGGGTATCTCCGGACGGAAAAACTCTCAACCAGATCGATCATGTATTAGTAGACAGACGAAGACACACCAACCTAATGGATGTTAGGTCTTATAGAGGAGCGGAAGGTGACACCGACCATTAATTAGTGATCACAAAGGTAAGGGAAAAGTTATGCATCGCGAATAGAGAAAGCAAGGGGGCAACAACTGAAATTCGAAGTTAAACGATTAAATAATCCGAGCATAAAAGCACATTACCAACTCGAACTCTCAAATAGGTTCGAAATCTTAGCCGACTCGTGTAATAATGATAATAATAATAATGAAATTGATTTAAGTAAGATGTGGGACACAATTCGTGAAACAATTAAGAGCGCAGCAAAGGAACGCGTAGGTGAGAAGAAACAACAGAAAAACAAACCTTGGTTTGATGAAGAATGCCTTAAACTTCATGAGGAACGAAAGCAAGTAAGGTAACGATGGCTAAGTAATAAAAGCGAAGCAAATACAAACCACTACAGTAACGCGAAACGAAACGCCACACTAGGGTTCAGAAACAAAAAGCGAGAATATCTGACGCAGAAGATTCAGGAGATTGAGGAAAAGGGAAGACAAATAACATACGAGACCTATACAAAGGGGTAAACTCGTTAAGAAAAAGTTACCAGAAGAGGTTAGGAATGATTAGAAATGAACGTGGAGATCTTCAGGCTGATCCGACTAAAACTGTAGATGTGTGGAAAAGTTATTTCGACAAACTTCTTAATGTATACAACGGGGAACAAACAGAGGAATTTGAAATCCATACCGCAGAACCGTAGATTCCCGAACCGATCGAGATCGAAATGTCGGTAAAGAAATTAACAAACTTCAAATCACCAGGAATAGGCGATATTCCAGCCGAATTAATTAAAGCAGGAGGAACTGCACTAATCAAGGAACTACATAAATTGATAACTGCTATATGGAGAAAAGAGGAGCTCCCAATGGAATGGAAAACCTCAATAATAGTTTCGATTTACCGAAAAGGCGATAAATCGGACTGTAATAATTATCGCGGAATCTCGTTACTTCACCTGTTACAAGGTATTAAGTAATATTCTGTTCACACGCCTAAGTGTATACGTAGAGGAAATAATTGGACATCACCAATGTGGATTTAGAAGAAATAGATCCACGTTGGACCAGATATTTGCCTTAAGTCAAATTTTGGAAGAAATGGGAATACAATGGGACGGTTCATCAGCTATTCACTGATTTTAAGAAAGCATATGATTCTATCAAAAGGAAAAAGTTATACAGTATCCTGATACGATTTGGAATTCCGAAAAAATTGGTTCAACTAGTGAAGATGTGTCTCAGCGACCCCACAAGCAGAGTACGGATAGGTAATAATATGAGAGATAGTTTCAAGATTTGCAACGGATTGAAACAAGGCGATGAATTGTCCCCACTACTGTTTAACTTTGCGTTAGAATATGCGATTTTAAAAATTAAAGGAGACAAAATAGGACTATCATTCAATGGTTTGAATCAACTGTTTGTACATGTGGATGATGTAGATTTAATGGGGGACGATATAGATGCACTACAAAGCAACAGCGATGTCTTAGTAGAAGCGTACGATGAGATAGGTCTACAGGTAAACATAGATAAAACAAAATACATGATAACAAGCCGAAACACAGGGAATGAAGGAAATAAAAACATTAGAATTAAGGATGAGGTCATAGAGAAAGTAAACAAATTTAAATACTTGGGAGCATACGTAACAAGCATAAATGAGGTCACGGAAGAAATAAAAAGTCGCTTAGTATCGGGAAATGCATGTTTCTATTCAGTCCAAAAACTTGTAACATCGCGATTAATATCAAGGAAATTGAAATTAAAAATATACAGAACTGTTATTCTACCGGTAATACTTTATGGTTGCGAAAGTTGAAGTACGACCCTAGCAGATGAACATAAAATACGTGTGTTTGAAAATAAGGTTTTGAGAAAGATATACGGGCCGAAACGCGACGAGATGACTGGAGAGTGGATGAGACTGCATAATGAAGAACTCCACGGACTGTACGATTCACCAAATGTTGTAAAAATAATGAAATTGCGACCACTAAGGTGGGCAGGCCATGTAGCTCGGATGGGGAAAAAACGCAGATTATATTCGATCCTGGGTGGAAGGTCGAATGGAAAGAGACCATTGGGAAGACTGAGACGTCGTTGGGAGGACAATATTAGAAGAGTTCTTCGAGAAATAGGTGTTCGTGATGGAAACTGGCTTGATATTGCCCAGGAAAGAATCCAATGGCGAACGTTTGTTACTGCGGCGATGAACTTGCGAGTTCCATAAGCCATAGAGTTAGTAAATAAACATAATTTATAACATTACACAACGTACAGGTTGCTCAAAAATTAACGGATCTCAAATAAATTCTAACATAACTTCTGCATAGAAGATTCCCACGTATTTTTCGTGAAATTCGTATGCACGGACAAAATGAACGATTCAAGGATGGCATAGCGAGGCGAGTACATTCCTATGAAGGAGTTTCGTACTTACAGGGTGTTCAAAAATGAAATGGAAGGGGTGTAGTTGCGCAATTGTATTTTAGCAATGCTCGAGACTTAAATTTACCATTTTATGTTTCAAATACATTTACACCTAATTTTTACCGGCATTACGACACAAGATTGGACTTATACCGCCTCATGCCTGTATTTTGGTATGGAATTTGAAATGATACTCACTTCAAAAACATGGTAAGCTTGTATCCACTAAAATTGAAGCACAATTCCTCAATTATTGACATTTTGACACAAAAACATCTAGAACAAACGAATAAGGGAAAAATTCTACAATGAACGAACCAAGTACCGAAATTAACCGTAACGAACATTGGACATGTACATAATACATGGAAATTATAAATTTTCTGTGTCAGAACGCTCCTAAAAATTCACATAAACTGACTATTGTACGGGCAACGGAATGTAAAAATATTCGTGAAAATGTGAAGTTACCTAAACTACGACTGGGAAGAGCAACATTTTACCAACTTCACGGCACGTACGCACAATTACTTAAAACTTTCAGCATTTTAACCCACAAATAGTTTGCATTACGCACATTTTATAGACTTTAGACTTACGATTTACACGCATGTGACTTAGTACAACAAACAACTTATACTGTATACATTTTGTAACCGAATCAATACGTTATCCGAGAATTTATGGCATTCAGGCAGGCAAATATTCCTAATACTATAGGACATAAAAATATCTGGACCACTAATACTACAACATAAATAAGCATCATGAAAATATGCATGCACTACAAATCAGTTAACCTAGATTCTTACTACTAGGGCAACCCACATATATTAAAACACTAAAATTAAACGTAACCCTAAGTTTAATCCTTAGTTTTATCCCTAAGTTCTATTCTGATGACGTTGTTACTCAAAAATCTTTACTCAGTATTAGCTTTGTCGTCTTTTCTACTTGTTTGAATAATGATTGTTAGCTCCATAACATACCATAATTTCAGCATTTTACCTTGATGCACAGTCAAGAAACAAGAAACACGAATCTTGTGATCCTTCTTACACATATGCTCCTGAACAAAATACAACAATCCTCCCAGGGCCTAAAATTTATTGGTCCCGAATAAAGGAAAACGGCACGCAGAGTACTAGAAACGGAGAAATAGGTAGAGAGGAAATGATTGCAACCGAAAAAAAAACATATTGCCGACATTACAGAAACTTCACCCAAAACATATTCACAAAATACGAGAAAGGGTGGGCGGTTGGGGAGGGAATTAAAAATATACTACTGCTGTCCAAACATGGTGGGCCATGTAAAAGGTGACTAAACCGTCAAAGGTCAAAACGGAGGTGCGGAACACAAAAACTACTATTTAAGGGTCGCAACCATTACAAGGGTGCGAAACCACAGCCAATGAAGGCGTGAACAGGCGATAGGAAGGACAAAACGAAAAAATGACACCGAGCAAGGACTATGAGCGGCTAAAGTACAGGGGAGGATCGGGGAATGAAAAGCAAAGGTAACCGCGACCTGGGCGTTTCAAAACAAGGACAGGAGTAGAGTGGGGATCGAACTTTAGCCTACACCACACTGCTGCGTAGCACTAGTGGAATCTGTCCTCGAATGAGTTCTAGCGGACGTCATTATCCTAGTGGTACACTTGGGGTTGACTTGGCTTCGATGTACCAAGCCGAAAGAGTTATCCGGAGACAATTCCTCACCTTCATGAATAAATACATTATTTACACGGGATGGATCGTCTTCTTGATTGCTTCCCCGAGACGGTATCCCGATCCTTAACTCCGTGGGGTATTGGAGTTTTTTGATCCAAAATTATCAACTGAGGCGCCTGATGCATAATTTCCGTTATCACTGCATCCGCTTTCATCTCTGTCTTGATTCCTGTTAAGTATTATCTTCACTTCTTCCTCTCGCTCTACCTCTCGCTCGTCCTCGACCATTTCTGCCGCGTCGACGTCTTCCATTTCCTCTTCGTCCTCTATCTGGGCTGGACTGTATTTCATTTATTGGTGCCGATGCGCCATTTGCGTCCTGTTTCTTGTTAGGCGGCTTGTCCACTTGGTTTACTTTCAGCGCTTTTGTATGAGCATCCTTAGGTTGGAATGCATTAGCATGATTTCCATAATTATGAGACTTCACATCTGATAAATTGAAGATAGCTTCCAGACGTCTAACAATTTCCAACATCTCCGAAAAATTTGTAATTCGTGAAGACGCTAACTGCTTCTGATACGAAATGGGCATCAATAATATTAGGGTGTTACACACCTGGATTTCTGAAGTGTGAGGATCCAAATCTCTTAAAGCGTTGTACCTTTCCATAAGAAAACTTTCTAGGCTCGTATTTGAACGTGGGTTGAACGGAGTTGATCGCAATCTAGCAAGGCGTGCGCAGGTAGTACGATCCGAATGGTAATACTGCATAAAAGCTCTGCGGAACTGTGCGTAAGTATGGAATTGGTCTGCGTTCGACAAAAACCAAGATAAGGCTTAGGACTTTAAAATAAATAGAAATAGGCGTACCCACTGTGACTGGGGTATTCCAACCATAGCTGCTTCTCTCTCAAACTGAGACAGGAATGACTTCGCTGATTTCCCATCAGTTGAGCCAGAAAATGTAGTAGACGATTTAATTTCGCCTAACTTCATCGTTAAATTCTGTGAACCTCTCCTGAGCCGTTCTCTACATGACTCTTGCACATGCCGTCGCCTGCGTCCTTCACTTAACTGGAACCTTTCTTCTACATCTGAGTTCTCTGAACTATGTAATGATGGAATGGTATGAAATGAATCTCCTTCAGAATATCCACTCTCATTTGAACTACATTCACTGTCTCCACATCTTTGCCTCGTTTCCCTACAACTCCTGTGGTTGCGGTTCATATATCCTCTTCGACGTGCTCTGCGTGCCGGGTTATGCGCTGAACAATGTAACACATCTCTACATTCGTTCACGTGTCTTGGAGAAGTACTTTCCGCGAATAAACGCCTCCTTGTCTCTCTCCTGGTGTCATACGTGCTACTTGCCAAGGTATTTTCACGATCAATATCCCTTGGCCGCCGCAAGCCGTAGCCACCATTGTGTCCTTCCAAATCGGAACCAACAGGATAACTTCTATTAACTTGATAGGTCTCTCTTTTACTTGATCCAAATCGTCCCCTCAAGATTCGCTGGCCGGTGAATCCAGAACTATTTTCTTGATCTACTTGTACTGCCGATCCTCGAGCGCGTTTATGCGACGATTAAGAGCTCTACTTTTGATGCAGCATTCAACACATGCATTGTTAACTTGTCTCTGCACTTCCATCATACCATTTTCCGCCGTTTCTTTTAAGCCATCGGCTACAATCTGCATATTCTGCGTTGCGATGTGCAATATTTCCTCTTTCGCTTCATGTATATCTTCCTTACATTTGGTTGCCAGCTGCTCCTGCTTTTGTTGCATATCTTCAGCCAACTCCAAGCGGGCTTGCTGTTCCTTATTTGCTCTATATTCGCATTTGTCCATGAAATATCAAACGATTATCAATACATTTAATAAGTTTTACAAAATATTAATTGAAAGTTCATGAAATATACGTCTTGTGTTTGTACAACATACTTACACATAAGATGATTATGGGGGAGAAAAGTTTTACTAGTTCTTGATCCCGGAACTGCTTATTTCTACAATTTTCAGAAAATCTACATTCACCTGGAATTTTCAAAACACTTCTCATACGAACCAACATCAACAGTCTCACAAAATACAACTATTCTACAGTGGGATGTCACGTACAGTATCTTTATTTTCTATCCTCATTTCTCTCCGGCTGTATTCATGTTGCTACCCTTCTTGCAATAAGTCATGTCCGTCTAGTAAACACAGATTCATTCATTCATCATCAGATGTTTAGTCTGAAATTTTATAACGATTACACCGGATCAATATGAAAATCTGAACACGCTTTAACCGAATCTCATGTCAAAAGTGTGCAACGCGCTGTTATCGGATGCTTGCGAAACTAGAAGCAA
This sequence comes from Lepisma saccharinum, assembly GCA_022664845.1. Taxonomy (NCBI): domain Eukaryota; kingdom Metazoa; phylum Arthropoda; class Insecta; order Zygentoma; family Lepismatidae; genus Lepisma; species Lepisma saccharinum. Next base: position 20,297 of record JAGDQP010026841.1, read on the forward strand.
GCAAAACTACTCGCTGAAATATCAAAACAAATGTCTCCGGTTAATCTCCTAGTTTCGTCTTAGGGAAATACACACACAAATTTACAGCAACGCGTGTTATCAGCACTAGATTTTTAAATCGTACAGATAAATATAGTGTTCATGGGTGTTCTGTTTAAATATATTTTGTAGACAGAATTTTTATTTAATTTAATAATTTAAGGTATCGTAGTATCGCCGAAATAACACACGAAGCACTTCGCGACGTGATATCCCTCAAACTGAAACCACAAACCTCATACACAACGATCGTTTCTTTCAGATAGAAATGTAAGTTCACAGTGTCTCTGCTCCTGAAACAATAAGCAAACAACGTCTACATATAATAATATTTTTTCCTTCATTGTCTTCCTATTTCACCTTATAGCTCATAGCGGAAAATCTGGAATTTACGTTCTAACGAGAATTAACTTCGACTTTCTAAGATTCTTATCTATTTCGCCTTTAGGACAGAGGTAGGGGGTCACACCATCCGAAGTAGACTACAGCACAGGTTGCTTGACCTCTGTCAAAAAATTTACATCTTAATATTTATATTTCTGACATGTGAATAGTTCAAAATGGGTATTCTTCACTTTTACCCTACTTAATGTACTGCTGCGCATGCTAAGGTTTCTGTTTGCAGACGCTTATGGAAAATTTATCTGTAGACTGGTTTATCATAGGACACTAAAACAAAAAAACATTTCTTCACTATATCGACATTTCTTAATCTAGACCCACGGAAACTAACCCAGGGACTGAAAATATTCCTGCAAAAACTTAACTGCACCTTTACCGTCAAATTCAGTTGGTCCTTCTCCAGGGAACACACAACATTCCTAGATGTGGATGTCTGGCTCAAGAACAATCTACTTCAGACAGGCCTAATCAAATCTACCATCAGTATGCAATATCTTAATTTCATCTCATCTATACCACAACAAACGCTCTCTTCCATACGCTCTTGCTATCCGGGGCTCCCGCATCTGTTCCTCTGACCACCTACTCCAAAATTATTTCAGAACACTTCTCAACTCTCACCGATCGCGGATATCCAAATTATCTCGCCCGTAAACAACTGAATCGTGCCGGAAATCACTCTAACCAGTCTCTCCGCGAAACTCCCTCCGCTCCCAATCTTCTCACTCAGTACCATCCCAGCCTTAAGGCCCTAAAAAAGCTCCTCAAACTGGCGCAGTTCATACTGCGTCACCTGAAACTGAAAGATTTTCCCATCGTGGCCCCAAATTGTCTAACGCAGAAACCTGAATTTCAACACGATTCTTTAAAGAACTGGACACATTCCGCCCCCTCCCACTAAATCTGGTAAGCTGTCCTATTTTTTATCTCAGCCCGACCTTCGAATACCCAGTCACTCACAAGACGTACTCTTTCAGATAGTCCGACAGTTGCATATTTTCCAACCTCATTTACCTCCTTGTCTGTAATCTATGTTCAGCCTTCTACGTTGGAGAAACCCAAACACCTCTAACAATTTGCATCAACAACCATCGCTACTCTTCCAAATCACTACTTCCGCATCTCCCCATACCTGAACACACTTCAGATCACGGTTTCACCTTTGGCGAAACCTTCCGAGTCAGTACCCTCAAAATTCTGAACTATGACTCACCTGCCACAGTTACAAAGAGATGGGAGCAGACATACATTTGTATCCTCTCCGTCAATCATGAACTTAACTGCATGTAACACCTTGCAGCACAGTTTCTTCTTCCTCCTCAGTGCTTGTATTTTATTTTTTCTCCTTTTCCTCCATCATCATCTTTATTGTTCTTTACCCTCTAATTCCTTTAGGAAGGGTCTCACCTACTCCTAGTAACATCAGCATTCCTTCTCCATTAGGTGTTTTCTTCGGCCCCTTTAATCATTTTTCCGCTTTCAACATCTGGGAACTCTGCTACCCAGCATCAGTAGGCAATATGGCAACTCCTTAGCACCAGTCCTCAATCCATTTTCTATTGTATCGTGTGAAAACGCTTTTGGGAAACTTTGCCGCTTTTCTTGTGTTTATGATGTTCGTGTATAGTAGTCTTTGCATCCTATGACGTAACTTTTTTCACAATCTTATATATGCACTTGAAAAACCTGTTAAACGACAATTTTTAGAAAAATCAAGTATAATGATCGTTTCAACTGTCTCAGTATCCTCTTCAAAGATCTAAAGTTAGCCAGGAGCAAAACCCTCTAAAATCGCTTAAAAATGCAATGAGAAAGTCACAACCATTAGCAAAAACTGTCAAATTTGCTATGGCTACACCAGCAAAAACTTAAAAAATTTCACTTGCAAAGCAAGCTAAATCGCAATCGTAACATAATCGAAAAATATACATGCAAAACCTGTTAAAATCTCTGGAACTTTACATTGAGGGGATTCAAAGACAATGTTTTGCATTTTCCTCTCCCTATAGTTTATTTCGGCAGCTCTGATTTTCACGCAATGATATTGTCAACACTGCTTTCAACCGACTTGTGGCTATAATCAACAGTGCGTTGTTTATTTACATAATTTTGTTGAAGTTAACCGTGACCGAAGTGTGTGCAGGGATTGTGTTATTATGCTGGTAAAATATTAGTTATTTAAGATGAGTGACAGTGCAAAGAGTACAAATAAGATTGAAGTTGCAGTCATCGAGTCTCAGTTTTTAGACGTTGATCCTGCGAAAGCAAACAATACGCCACAAAATCCTTTTGAGCTGTTAGACGCACAGGATATCGAAATTTCCTAAAATGTACGAAATGCCGTAACTTTGGTAACATCGATGCCTGAACTTCTCAAGATTATTTTGAGAAGATTATTTTCAATTTATGTATATTTTTAGTTCATGCGTTTTTATGCATTGTTTGCTTGTTAGAAACGTTCGTGTTTGTTTGTTTCAGATGCTAACATATTGTTGCTATGTTCGTGAGTCACTCACATTATGTGTTTTGAGTTCCTTGTTCTAAGCTCAATTTTTCAAATTTAATAACAAAACTGTAAAACTTTAATTATTTTTATGCATAATTATCAAATTTTACTAGAAATGAACCTGTGAGAAGATACAAGCTTTCGGTTGTCATTATTGCAAACATTAATTTAACATCTCTTGAAAGTGTAAGATATTCAAGTGGGTACGTTCGCAAGATGCCCGAACGTCCACTAGCAAAACCAGTCTAATTTGTTTTACACTTGCAAAACCTGTTAAGCTTAAACTAAATTTTTAAAAATAAAAAAAGCAGTTTAAGTGAGATTATACTGATTTTAACAGTCAACTCGGGAATGTTTTGAGCCTTTAAAAATGTTTTCGCCAATTTCCTCGGATCCGTTTATGATGCGTTTAACAGGTTTTACAAGTGGACGACTTATACATGAGATGGTAAAAAAAGGCAACCCTGTATCTCTTATACGAAACGGAATTTGAGAATACGAGAGAGGACTTTTTTTTCTTGTTTTGATCTCAGGAATCACCTCCCGAAGTTTGTCCAGTTTGTCCTCGCCAAGAACAACTTCACCTTTGAGAACCACAATTTCCTGCAAATCAAAGGCACAGCAATGGGCACTTGCATCACCCCTTAATATGTCAACGTTTTCATGGAACGCCTGGAAATCCAATACCTCAAAACTCCACACCTCTCAAACAATTCACCTGACTCCACTATATCGACGATATTTACTTGATCTAGACCCACGGACAAGAGTCTCTGGAAACATTTCTGTAAAACCTCAATTTCAGATAGAATAGCACGGGTAGTAATAAAGATAAACAACAGATACAGTATGGAAATTATACAAGTGTATGCTCCAACAACCTCACACCCAGAGAAGTAAATCGAAGATCTATACGAGGAGATACAGAAGATTTGGGATAGTAGCAAATCGCATTACAAAATTGTAATGGGAGATTTCACTGCGAAAGTAGGAACCAAGCAGAGCAGTGACACGAAAGTGGGAAACTTCGGATTTGTCAAAAGAAACAAGAGAGGAGAGAAGTTAGTGGAGTTTTCAGAAGCCAACAGACTGTTGATTTCCAATACATTTTTCAAGAAGGCGCCCCAGAGGAAGTGGACATGGAAAGGCCCAAATGGGACTAAAAACGAAATAGACTACGTTCTATCGAATAACAGAGAAATTCTGCAAGACGTGTCTGTTCTGAACAGTTTCAAAGTCTCGACTGATCATAGGATGGTGAAATGTAAGCTGAAACTAAATACTAGACTTGAGAGAAAGAAGCTTATCAGATGAAAACCGCCAGTTTTAAATCTGGAAAATCTAGGAAAACGCAGAACTAAGCAACAGATTCTGCGCCTGGGAGGAGTAAGAGGATGAATACATCGATAGCAGAAATAAAATACTGACTGAGATAATAAGAGAAAAAGCCAAGGAAATAGCAGGTACCAGAAAGAAAAAAGAGAGGAAGATCTCAGAAGAAACTAAACTTTTGATGAAGAAAAAAAGGGAAATGAAAAAAGAGGAAAATTGTATAAAAAGGATTGAGTACACAGAACTGAATAAAACCGTAAGGAAGAAAATAAGAGAGGATGTACGAAGATATAACGAAAATCTTATTAGAAATACAATCGAGGAAAACAAGAGCCTGAGGAAAACGAAACAGTAGCTCATGATAGGAAAAAAGCAAATAATTGCAGTTAAGAGACCAGACGGGACCGTAAGACGAAATAAGGAAGAAATTATAAAACTATTTGAAAATTTCTACAGAGATTTGTACTACTCCGAGGAAGAACTAGAAAATGAAGAATCAGAAGAAAATCATATAGAAGTCCCAGACGTAACGAAAGAAGTGGATAAAGTACTTCGAGGGATGAAGAACGGAAAATCGCAAGGAGAAGATGGACTTACAGCAGAGATGTTTAAATGGGGAGGTGAAAAAATTAAAGAGAAACTTGCTAAACTATTCTCGATGTGCCTGAGGAAGAGAGAAATACCGTCAAGTTGGAATAATGCTGTTATAATTTTGTTGCACAATAAAGGGAACAAAGAACGCGTGGAAAACTACAGACCAATTAGTTTACTGTCAGTTCTATATATGTTCACCAAAGTTATTTTGAATCGTATTGAACGAGACTTAGATTTTAACCAGGGAATGGAACAAGCCGGATTTCGTCGTGGATTTAGCACAATGGACCACACACAAACATTGAATGATGTTATGGAAAGGACTAATGAATATGAACTTCCACTATGTTT
>JAGDQP010026842.1:0-25518 GCA_022664845.1 Lepisma saccharinum
ATTACTGGCCCGAGAACATAGTGTATTTCCAATAATGTTACATTTTCTACCTTGTATCACTCTTGTATTGTTGTTTTGGGGTTGCTTTGTTCCGATCACGTTGTAGCTGCACCGTTTCCTCATCCTTTACCCATCCGATACGTTTTGCTGTCATTCTTTCGTAATCCTACTCTCTCCACGTTCCTTGTCCAATATTTTCTACCTCTGTTGTTACTTCGTCTCTCCACATTAGTCATTCCAGGCAAATGCCGGGATTGTACGTACTAACTGCGCTCTGGCCGACTGCCTTCCAACATCCTTTGCCCCACTCTATCTCGGCTGGAGCCATAAATAAAGTCAAATTCAAATAGTTGTTTTGTCGCCTCTTAACGTGATTTCTTCCTTTATTATTATTATTATTATTATTTTTTGTTTATTTTTTAAATTTTATGGTGCTTGTCTTTATCTCAGTTTTACTTGATATTCTCCACTCCTACCGGTAGCATGTTTTTCAATCCTCTTCTGTCGTGAGTTATACGTTTATGCATCGATACACGTAAGTTTTCCAGCACTCTGTCACCTATTGAATTTCAGTAATTCTGTCTTCATCTAGGACTGTTGTTTGTCTTCGCTGGTTTTTCCATGTGAGAGATGGGGTCAGCGTATTTCACAGATTTTTGTTTTGTCAGATGTTTTACGGCCAGATGCCCTTCCTGACACCAACCCACACCAGCAGTCCGGGTATGGGTTCGAAACGTTACTATGAAATGAAACTCCAACCGGGAATCGAACCGGGAACCCCTCGCATCGAAGGCGAGCGCGGTAACCACATGGATACTTGGCCACTTCAACTAGAACTAACACCCAAAATTCCCCTCTCCGGTTTCCCGCCGTCTCTTCGTCACAAGAGGCAGTTGACAACATTTCTGTCCTTTCTTTATCGTGACTAAGCCTTTGGCAAAACTTGGACACTTTTTTATGTGCGAAGTAAGTCCCTGTACATCTGTTTGTATTTCTAGTAATGTAAGTAACGTTAAGCTACCTTATTTTATAATAGGCTCCTCCCTCAAATGCAAATAAAAAGGATTTCAAGGTGCCATGAGGTTGATGTGTTATAATGTTAGGATAGGAAATTTGATTGGATGACATTAGTAATCATATCACTGTCACTCAAATGTGGAGAAATCCACGTCAATAATTCAGCGAATTGAAAACCCCGTCATCTTAGCTCACCAGACACATGGCTTCTTGATATTCTTTTCTCTTTTATAATGGAGATACGAGTTGGCTTCTGTAAGTTAGAACATAAGTCTTCTGTGATTTGTGAGTTATATTAGGATTATCTTTATTGGTAAGTGAAATATTTTTTTAAACTACGCCACGCACGGATTATTAAAAAGAAAAATGACCTAGATAATAACAACACAGGGCAACAAATTAAAAAAAAATCGGTAACATGGATACCAATCACTGTTTCTTACTAAATTTGGGGCTCTGATTGCAAATATGAACTAGAAAAGCGCCCATCACATAAGATTATTTTTTGTTACGATAACTTTTACTTTTTCTCTATTTCATACTTATACGTTGTAATGGCGTGCGATCATGTATAAAAGCTTTATACTTGATCATATCTCTAAATATGTATGTATATCTTCAGGTATGTGTTATAAACACTGAAACTTTGAAAGCCATATCTTTTATAGTTCCGAAATTATAAATTTTTGTATATTAAGTCGTATTTCAGGCGCTGAATGCTTGGCGATCTGTAAAGCTTTTGGATACAAACTTCCGGACAACTTAGTTTCGGTCGAGACAATTTTTAAGATGGTATGTACGCGTAAGGATCCATAATTTTATTGTTTGTAGCTAACCTAGCATGTTACCTAGGAAATGTATATTTGTTTCATGTTTGGTGTACTGTTGACCGAACTAGGTCCAATTATGTAAATATTATCTTAATTTCAACCACGTCTAGCGACGGTGGATCCTAGAAGAAAAATGGAAAGAACCTTTCTTGTAGAGAATTTTACGTAGAATAATTTTTGTAATAAGACATTTACAAGAAACTATTTTAGGCGCCATTTTTTCAATATGGCGGAGCGAACGGTAGAGCACCAAGGTCGCAAATTTAGTATATTACTCAGTACAGGGAACTGTGTCATACTGCCAATTTTCAAAACTCTTGTTCATTTTTTTAGGTGCGTCCATTTTTATCTATTGCTTGGCCTACACTGCAGAATATATGTTAAGACAAAATAATAGAAAAATGGTACGTGGTGGAAAATTTTCACATACATATTTGAATTCAGCGTCAAAAATACAATAAGAAACACCTGCTTTCATCCATGTTACCGAAACCTTGTTGACCTGTGTAATCGATCCTTGTAAATTTAAGAACATTACCATATAAGTTTCCTCTGTACTAATGAGATGAATGTCCTTCTTTTCAGTATGGATGGTACTGGGGTCCAATATCAGGGGAAGCCGCAGAAAAAGTTCTGTCCAATGAGCCAGATGGCTCCTTTATAGTTCGTGATAGCAGCGACGACCATTACATTTTTTCACTCACTTTTAAATTAAATGGATGTGTGCGACATGTGAGAATCGAACATGATCAGGGTAAGACTTTTGTGGGGCTGATTATACTTTCGAGCATCCGAATGTACAATCGGGGACAGAGAAATAGACCACTGTTTGAGATTTACAGGATCGTTCACACATTTAAAGAATGGAGAGTCCTTTACAGATTTAACTGATACCTTTTAGTAAGTACTTTCAATCTGTAGCAAGGTTTAGTCGGGACGGGCGTAAGCCACGTTGCCGTTACCGCCCACACTATTAACTTTATCTTATCCTAAGATTTAGGATAATTCAGAGGGTGGTCCATATTTTTTTGTCTCCTACTGTACGTTGTACACTCAAATTTATAGAAAATGACCGACGAATGAACTTCAACAAGTCCGATAAGTTGGATAATATGGCAGTGTTAAACCAGTAATCGATATAGCTTTAAAATTCCATACCTTGTGCTTCGCGGTGGTGCCATATTGGTCAAATTTCAGACTAAGGTAAAGTTTCTATGGGTCGTTTTCTGTGAATCTGACTGTGCATCACTTTGGGAGACTATCTTTGTTATCCTTGTAATTTCACGCTAGTACTAAAATTCACAATACTTTCTAGGGAACACTTCCATCATAGTTTATTTCAGCTCTTTCAAACAATTCATATGGCTGAAGTAGTTGATTGTTGGTTTGAATTGCTCTAATAAACGATGAATACTATTGTTGCAGTAATAATTTTTGGCTTTTAAATTGTTATTTTGTACTAATATTTCTTTCACTTGTTTTTTCAATATTCCATGTGCAGTGAGTATTATTTTGGTATTCCTTTCCTTTATTTTTAATTGATAATAGGCAACAGTTCCATTTTAATTTACTCGATAGTATATGCCATGCAAATTTTTAAAATTTTGGGAAGTTTAATTTCAATTAAGATATAAATGTTCCAATATTTGATTACTTTATTAATATCTTAGTGTTATTTTTATCTTTTAACTATGCAGTTAACGTGATTTTATTTTCGTGTGCACTAGAATGTTGAAATATTTCGATGCTTCGTGTTAAATGTTTAATGCAATTGTATGTCAAATATTGTGTCCATTTGTTGACTGCACAGTAATGTGATGATACACCTTGCTTCTTTAATTTTGGTAACAATGTTTCTATTACGCGTTTTGTATGCGTATGCAAATGGTTTTAACACTATCACCCAAATCTCCACTCCAAATCGTGTACGACGGTGGAAGGTTTAGTTCGGATAATTGTACAGTATCTGTACGTGATGTTATATTTCAAAATTATTTCTCGATGTTAAAGAATATATAACAAGCCGCCATAGCTTATTAGTAGAGCGTTGGCTTCGCATTCGGGTGGTTCTGGGTTCGATACAAGAGACCGATCAAGCAGATGCCGGGATGGTATCTTGAACTTAAGCCAGTCAGACTTCTTTCCCCATACCGTAACGACTACAAAAGAGGTACCGCATTGTTGGTACATATGATCTTCGTGGCCATTTGGTTTTCGTTCCTTCAACTGTTTCAACAGAGGATGTTTTTTCATCATTCAACTTATAGATTCTCCAGGTCAGTTTCACGTGGCATTTTGTCATACAGGATTAGAGTAATGTCAAACCTAACTTCGTTATTGAGTTTCTTGGAACATTCCAACGCAGATTGATACATTATATGACCCACTTACTATTTAAAAAAAAAATACAACAGAATCAAGATGGCGGTCATTGTCGTCATACTCTCCAGCATGTATCGCCTCCTGTCCAGTATCCATTAATAGCCATTTGCTTTCAATATATAAAACTATAAAGAAAATGCGTTTTCTTTACTCTGTATTCGGTTTACTTGCTTTCTACGTTACAGCTTTCTCCTGTCTTCATTTGTTGACGACAGCACCTATAATTTTGGATGTAAAGGTTTACCTAGACACTGTACCTACATAGGAATTTTCATCAAAATCGGTCTCTGTCACTTGTTAGGAAAAGCCACATTCGGAAAATGTCATTCATTGTTTCCAATGTTGTAACTTTTATAACGACGGTTCCTGAAACAGCTGTCAAGTCATTCCTGAATTTGGTGACGTAGAATATTTCTGAAGTAGAATTAGGTCGAAATGAACAGGAATTAAACAACTTCCTCGGTGAGTGAAGACGGCATACGTCATCCCCAGCATCCAATTGGGCAATGATATTCAATCTCCTTGATAAAAAATAAATAAAACTTTCGATGAAATTATGCAATTCTTACTCCTGCTTGTTTTGCAACCACGTGTTTTTCTCGAAAATCGTTCGGTATATGGAATCTACTTGAGATATCGACTTGGCGCAAACGAAGTATTGTTTCCTGATGGAAAACCGTTCCATTCGTGCTCATTTCGACCCATCTTCACCTCAGAGGATTTTCTGGGAATCCCCTAATTTGTGTGAGGAATTCCTTGCGCGCCCATTCCGGTATTTTGAAATATGTATTTTTGATTAATACAGATTTAAAGTCTTTGACGGTACCATGCCGCATCAGCTCGACTTTTCGTGGTGTTAGAGTGTAAAGTTCATTTTCCCATGCCTTCGGCAGCCTGTAGTTCCGAAACTATGCACATTCGGAAAAACAAATTGTCAGAAGAACTTTCGTCTTGTTTTGATGTGAGGAATCACCTCCAGAAGTTTGTCGGTGTAATGTTAAAACACCCTGTATATACACATTTTACGTGCCAAGTTTAATGACGATACGCCGTTCTAACATTGCTGGTAGTTACATACTTTCATATTAATGCATTCATTAGTTTCTAGAAATATTAGAAATACTGTCATGGAATTATCGAATAAACGATAAACGTCTTATGCTATTTTACATTATTATTAATTTAATTTGAAATTTAATATGAATGCTATTTTTTCTTCAATATTTAGGTAACTTTAGTTTTGGAAGCTGCACAAAGTTTAAAAGCCACACTATAGTGGAGTTTATAGAAAATGCGGTGGAACATTCACGCAGTGGAAGATACCTGTTTTTTCTTCATCGACGTCCAGTCCTTGGGCCAATGAGAGTGCAACTGTTACACCCAGTTTCCCGCTTTAAGCAAGTTCAGAGCTTGCAACATATGTGCAGGTATGGTCTATAACATATGATCACCTCTATAGTGCTTATCTTTCGATATACTTTTTTTTTTTTTTTACACAGAAAATTATATAAATTCCATTTGCGTAGGGATGGGGATTTCTAGAAATCGTCGTGTAAGATTTCATTGATCTGTAGGTACATGCGATTTTTTTCTTAATCTGTTGTTCTATTTCTTTTATTACAAAACGTTGAATACCTCTGGTTGCGAACAGGGCTATTTCAGATGGACTGTCCCGTAGGTAATGGTGGGGTGTTAATTTTTGTCAGTGAGTTTTCTCAAAATAGAAACCAAATTTTATTCACACTGACCCTATCTGTGTTGAGTGAAGGATTTTTGGTTATGATGTAGTGTGATACTTTGACTGTCCTGTCAGTATGTGAATCTGACTTATTTATGAATCTTTGTGCGTTTTTAGTTTTGACAAAAAAATCTGGTTAGGATAGAAACGTCAAAATTTAGTATACAGTTTGGAATGGCGTTACTTCACATTTACGCCACATAGGTTGAATCAGTGTAAAATAGATTTTATTCTATCGTTTGTACATAAACGCCTTCTACTTCCTTTTTCCTTTACGAGTTCTTTCACTTTTTCTTGTTAGCCCGATGATGTCTCTGCGATGATAAATCAGATATTGCACATATGGCGACGATATTCTGTTTTTACACAGAGATGACTCTCCTGTAGGTTTACTGTTTTATTCTTAACCTCGACAGTATAAGAATAAAGAATAATAAAATCACCAAGGCTCTAAAATGGGCAGGTCATGTAGTTCGGATGGGGAAAAACTAAAATTATATTCCATGGTGGTTGGTAAACTGGAAGAAAAGAGGTCGTTGGGAAGACCGAGACGTCTTTGATATGACAATATTAGAAGAGATCTTCGAGAGTTAGATGTTCAATATGAAAACTGGCTTGATATTGCCCAGGATAGAATCCAGTAGCAAACGATTCTTACTGCGGCGGTGAATTTGCGAGTTCCGTAAGCCATAGAATTAGTTAGTTAAGTAAACTTAATAGCATTCATCCAAGAATCCGCGTCACTAAAGAATGCGAATCTGTGAAGTCAGATTATAAATTTCGTAGATTTACAAATAAATCGTCTCAATACTAGATTCTAAACTAGTGTACAGAACGTGACTAGATACTCTTGTAATACTCGCTTGGCTTTAATAGTTATACAAAAGGGGAAGCTCTATGAGCATAATTTCTTATTTAGACAAGAGCAACCGACGCTCTTATAACGCATGTGCATGAAAGAAACGAGAGGATTTCTATAGGAATGCATAATAATTTTAATATTGAATTTATACAAAGCAGAATATACCGGAGGAATATTACGTTACTGAATAATACCTTAATTCAAGCAAATAGTAATTCTAAATTGTCTGAACAATATCGAAGTATTCTTACATTAGTATCAAAGCGGAGAGAACACACAAATGTACCATAATACCTAAAGATCTCAACTAACCTGAATTTACTTGATTGATGGTAATGACATGTTGTTATTATTTGAGCACGCTTCATATATCTTATTAATGTTCAAGTCCAAGAGACGTAACCAGAAGATACTTTCACTGATGGTAAATAATGTTCCTATTCACTGACTATTAATAACGTAAGTGTGGTTATAAAGTTCCATGTCCACAACTGTCCGATTGAAGAATTCTTAGTCTTTTACATTGATGAAGTCCGAAATGCTCTTTCAGAGATACAGTCTTCACGTAAACTGATGTCGAACCAAAGACTTCGAAGATAGGCCGTAACTGGTACAGCTTCGTGTAAAGACTGTAGAAGAATGCCTAAAGAAAGCTTCGAAGGATGTGCTTTTATTATTTCTTAATTTTAATGGTTACATTCCGTTCCCATCAACACCACTTATGTGTTGTTGTCCAGTATCTGGGAGAAAGGGAATGATGGGTTCTCAACGTAAGGTACGATATACTTAGGTAATTTTCCCTAAAGCATCCTTGGGTTTAATCACAACTTCCACATTACACACATGCCTTTATTAATTGTTTTTCACTAAAACCTTGTCTTTGATCACGTCTCGTGAATACCTTTCGTAGAAGATACATCTGTTGTTCGTTACGTAAACTGTTGTATTTTCAATAACAACTATTTTTCATTCGTGCTCTTCTCAGGATTGAAGGGAGACAAACAATTTTACAAGATTTTTCTAAAGTAACTTTCCCTGACATATTGACCTTTTATTATTGTTATTCTCTCTCTGCTCTGAGAATTTATATGAACACCTGCTCTCAATACTGGTTTGGAATACTTCGTAAATTGCGTACTTAACCCTGTCCTCCGTTATATTTCCTGCAACACATTTATACAACTTTAATAATCTTTTACATTTTAAAATCGTTTTGTTTTACACGATAAAATATATTTTGAAGATTTTCATACCTTTGTTCAATAACGCTATTACACTAGGATTTATCGCAAACTGACGTCAGAAGAACAATACATACACAAAAATTTAGGCTATCCCTTACAAATGAAATACTACACCTTTTTTTTGTGTGAAATACTACACCCATATCCACACGATGCGGGTCGAATTAAAAGGATGAAATATATTTTATCATCCCCTTAGCATGAAAAACAGCTTTCACAAGTGGACTATGTTGGATTGTTACCGAGAAACTAAACGAAACCATTGTAATAGATCTTCTTTAAGAGAGATCCCAGACAAACTCAAAACTTTAATAGACATCCTCTTGCACCAACCCATCACAGATCATTTATGAAGATAATGTAAATCCTGCTGTTATACCACCCAAGAAGTTAGAGCTAAGTTTGTCAAGATAAAAAATATTTTGTTCCGAGAGATGCGGGCAGTGTTGTATATCAAATAACATACTAATGTGGAGAGGAGTATGTAAGCATAGCCAAAAGAAACCTTAAGACTAAGGTCACCGAACATGCCAGAGATGCAAGAAATGGAACTCCAATTTTAGGTCTTACTCATCAAATAAGAATCTCATAGAGTACTGCAGATGCAGTGATATTGACAAAGACAGATTGAAAAAAATAGTACAGGATATGAAAGTTTTTATATTAATTAAAAAAACAGTTTCTTTGATCCAGGATTGTTAAACAAGGCCTGGTTACCTTTTTAAAAAAAATATAATCCGCCTACCAGCATGTCCTTAAGTTCGTTTACCCCATTTCAGATACATTCCTTTTACATATTTTGTATTTACATTTTCCGTTACCCTTATTTCATAATTTTATTTTTATTCTTATACCCCCCTCTACATAGCCGTAACCTTTGCTTTAATTTACATACAATAGTTGTTTTATATATATATTTTTTGTTTTCTTCTAAGACGGATGCATTTCATCAGACAGGATGACGTGAACAGCCTCTATATTCTTCAAAATACACAATTATTAACAAGGTTTTACGTTAATCCTGAATTCCTTTTACCCGAATTTTCTCATTTTTAAACCAACTGATAAAGCATGCATCTGATTTCGCGAAAATATTATTAGAAATAGTGTTTTTATTGTGTACATGTTTAACGAAAAACATCTGATCAGCCAAAGGAGAATTAAGTTTTTCTCGCTCGCGATCTTGTTACAGAGTGTGATTATTCCAAGAATACTGGAGACAGGTATACCATTTAAATTGTAGTGTGTAAGGCTAGTTTCTAATAGGTACTTTATGTTTCTAAGTAAATCATTTATTTGCAGGTTTGTGATTCTGAAATTAGTCCGTCGTGACTTAATTTCAACGCTTCCTCTGCCCCGCCGACTCATCGACTACTTGAGCACTCCGCATTACTACTTGGAGCATGTGATCGAGGAAGAGAGAAGCTCTTCAAGCCCTTCGCATTCGCAGGCAAGCAGTCATAATAGCCGGCACTCTGAACACGTAGAGCCCGTTACACACAATCAGGGTGGCTCCTGAGAATTATACAGTCTAGGGAATGTTTTAAAATTTTCTAGGTTCATCATCGAGCTTGATACTGTACCCTGTTGCGAAAGGACCAATCCGCAGTGGATTCATCAATTCAACGATATTATTGTTTGCATGTGAAAAATAGTGAGATAGTTGTTTTTCGGTAAGTGGAAGATTGTGAACAAAAATCAGTTTAAGCAAAGATGATCCATCAGGGACAAGAAGAAGGCTTACCATTAAGTTCATCTGTTTTTGAGATATGCGTTTAATTGGTACATTTTAAAAAACGATGTACGGGTTGGACACAGCTAGTCGTCTGAAGTAATTTCGAGATCGGAATGTTACTTCAGATTAATTTGTGGTGCCCAGGAGAAATTTGCTTTCATTAACCGCTAAGACAGTGACTTGTCAGTACTTGACTGTCAATAAGTAGCTTGTCATTATTTGAAAAGAACTCTCCGATATCTTTACAGGGGTAAGAAAATGAGTTAGAAGAAACGTTGTGTACATCCGATTCAGTCTTACTTTTATTTCATATATGTTCATTGTATTTCGTGTAAGAGTAGAAGATGATGATGTCAAGTAATGGCGTACTGGAGTATCTCAATAATAGATGACTTAATGGTTTGATAGCCAGTTGTACGATCGCGTATTGTGTCCGCAGGTCTTGACCACGTCATTAGGAGAAAAATTGAAATGAAAAGTGTTTGCGTGAGAGAAAAAATATTGCTTTCTTTTTAGTGTTGACTGATTTTATTCTCTTTGTGCGTTTTGCAAACGTCTATAATTAAACACCATAATACCAATTTTACCTGCACACACACAATCATTTTTACCTGAATCTGATTATTACGAGTCCTGAAAATACGTTGTAGCAGCGGAAGATATGATGACATGCCTTACCATAACAAAAAGCAACATTGCACACCTTCAGTGAACTTCCGCTCTCCGAGTCCTATAGTCAGAGCTGGGAAGTGGTGACTTTATCTTACCCCAGGATTATCACAAGTACCTGTGTTGTTGATGTCGATCATCTGTTCTCGTAGAGTAGCCGTCTCACATATAAGAACCCCTTCTTTCGTACTTGTAGATCAGTCAGTTACGTGGACACATGCGTCCATGGCATTCTCCCTTCGACATTCGGAAAATCTGTGGTAGTTCTTTGATATCACGACGTCCTGAATAAGGTCATCCGTCACGTAATTCTAGCCACAGTGAGGCGCTAGCGTTCCTCATACGCGGTCCACTACAGTAATTGCATCTTTGCTGAAGGCGTGGCCACAGTCGGACCATAACATTTTTATCTATTAATGTTGCTTCTTTCTGGTAAACGTATCTTTAGGATGGACTTGCACGCCACAATTTTCTTCATTTGTAAGCCATTGCCCATGTACAGTCATCACATACAACTTAACTTTTACATTCCGAACATTTCGGAACTGAGGGCCTTTAGTTAGGGTCCGCATCCGAACTTTTTCGAACCGTGGGTTTGTCAAGGTTAAACACGTAATACTATTAGCACTACACTAACTGCAGCAAATGTGTGGGCTAACGGAGGCTGTTGACTTTCCTTTTCTCCCCAGTTCTCATGTTACGTAAAGAAATCAAGATTCTTGTACCAAAGCTTCTTTTGTATAATTTTGTAATATGTGGTCCAGGGTTTTGCTCAATGCCTGACGGATTATTGGAAGCATAAAAGTGATTCTGTGCGCATGTCAGAGAAACACTAATGGCGAAATGTGAACATGTAATCACGTTTGAAATGGATAACATCGGCAAGTATCTACTAAGCATAATATATTCACCATATGTCCGTGGCCGGAAGTATGATCCATAATTCTGTATTAAGAAGTCAGATCCGCCGCTCCATTTTAATGCGTTTACTTTCTCTAAAGATATTTTATGATTCAAAGCTTCAGTCAGATCTTTCTCTCATGAAAATCGTATTCATTTCAAGTCTTCTTCTGATGGGCCCTCACACATAGTTTTTGCTGTCAACATATGTAATCCACTTGTGTGTGTGTATATATTAAACGTGTATTACGAAACCTATTTATTTATGAACAAGATATCATAAGTCTCGTGATGAAGAGAGTGGATTTTAGTATAAAGAAAAATTGCCTTTTTTAAATAAAAGAAATGCATTTAAAGTAATTAAGATGATGATTAATATTTTTAATCACTGGAAAAAGGGAATTCAGAATATTGTCAAAAATATTGGTATACAAATTTATATGTAATGAAACATGTAACTTTGTAACATCTTCATATCTAGTTTTGAAATCATGAAGCAAAGTGAAATTTAGTTTTGTACTGAACATGTATGTGCTGATGATATACGGGGATAAAGGAGGAACAGGGACAATCAGCATTCTGTTGAAAATTAACAGCCATTGTTTTTTCGAAAACTAGGGGGAAACGGTGACACAGTGAAACTGTCGTACCTGCCACTGTCATGTTACTCAAGTAGTTCTCAAGGCAATTGTCCACAGATTATTTGTTCATATGTGTTGTTGTTTGTTTATTATTACTTTAAATTTAGGAATGAAAACATATCAGCATCCAAAATGAAAAGATATCTTTAAAATTGATACCATGAGGTATGTGGATTTCGTTTAGTTAGAATATAGACCCCGCCTGAAGTAGCTAAAACAATGAAAACACTTTCAGTGATGGGAATGTTGAATCAGTGGTTGGAAAGGTGTTACCTTCGAACCTACTCTTTGGAGTCGGCTGAAAAAGGCGTTCCGTAGCTCAAATAGTGTTTATTTCGTCATAATATTTGTATGCTTTGTCTTTCCGTCAGTTCTGATCTGTTAGTAAGTCTCTCTAATCCTTTCAGTACCTCACTTGTTCTTGGTTTTACTTTGTTATTTGTTCTTGTATCTGGTCTCATTTATCCTTTATCGTTGTTGTGTGGTCCTGTATCTGGTCTCTTTTATCTTTGTTATTTGTTCCTTTGTCCTAGTTTAATGTGTCTTTATCCCGTATCTTTGATCATTTATCCTAGTTTTATGTGCCTTTATGTGGTCTCTTTTATCTTTATTTTCTCCTTTATCTGGTCTCTTTTACCCTTTATCCTAGTTTTATGTGCCTTTATCTCGCCTCTGATCATTTATCGTAGGTTTTATGTGGTCTCTTTTATCTTTGTTATTTGTTTCTTTATCTAGTATCTTTTACCCTTTATCCTCGTTTTATGTGCCTTTATCCCATCTCTGTATCATTTATCCTAGTTTTATATTTTTTTATGTGGTCTCTCTTATCTTTGTTATTTGTTCCTTTATCTGGTCTTTTTTTACCTTTTATTCTAGTTTTATGTACCTTTATCCCGTCTCTGGTTATGTATCCTAGTTTTATGTGCCTTTATATCGTCTCTTTTATCCTTTGTCGCGTTTGTTTTATCCTTTATCTTTGTTCTTTTATCGGCTCTCTTCTTTGCTAAACCAGACATTTTTTCTAGTGTTATAGTCATTTCAATCCTGCTTGTCATGTTAGCGTCAGCTCGTGGTAAAGACAGAGAAGTGGGAAAGGTGACCTCATGGATGCACGTAGCAACTTCTGTCCATTATTTCGTAGGCAATGAAACCAGTACGGCATTACTGCATTCTGACGCAGTAAATGTTGTATAGTCAGTGGGAAAGATTTGTACCCAGTCGTAACATTTCTTTTCCGAATTACTTTATAACGGATAGAGCGATTTAAGTACGGTTTCCTGTAACTCAGAGAGAAGAATGTATTTTTCGGAAAGTTACAGAAAACTGTTCTCAAATCAGTCTATCCATTCCAAAGTTATTTGGGAAAGAAATTTACGACTGGGTACACTTTTTGCGCTGATGGTACATCCCATTCAGATCCATTTTGGACATCTGATCTCTACAGGATACCACAGTAAGTTGTCTGTGGTTTCTGATGTTGTACATCAGGTTGTTGTAAAACTATATTCTATAATCTAAAATTGCCACGTTTTAAGTCACGTGCATTTGTTGATGACAGTATCGGTGGTTAAATTGAAAAAAACTTGTCAGATATTGTAGTTTGATCAAACTTGCACATTTGTGGATTGCTTACATACGTGTAGTGTCTTCTTACGGTAGCATAGTGAACTTGTTACTATATTTATGTTACATTTGTTGATAACTCAAGTTCTCCGTGGGTTTTCCAGGAGTGGCCTGTTTAACAAAGAACTCTGTTTCTTTCACTCATCATTTCTGGCCATTTTCCAGTTCCGTCCACGTCCTGTGAAGCAATATTTTGTATTTTGCTTTCTTTGTTCGGAAAAATAAATAATATTGATCATTTCAACGGGTGAGCGGACTCCAGAAGGCTGTAACATTTGGTGATACGCTCTTTTAATAATGGCACTAAAATGTAACATGCGCCGGCCTTAAAGAAAAAGATAAAAAAGAGTGGCAATATGCACGGATCTCACTGTGTCATCGTTTCAAATTGTGTATAGTCTGTGTAGCAAGCATTTTTCCCAACTAAAATGGGCTTTTAATACATGTGTAACCGTTGTGCAGCAAAGCAGTGCGTATATGAATCAAATATGGAGGCTAAAGGTAACACTATTGCATTGTTGTCTTCGATAGTGACACAATAAAGTTACTTTTTTGGCTTTTTGTTTAGTTTTAAAGGTTCAAAATTGTGGCATGTTTCCTTTTAGATGAATTGCTGCTATGTGCAGTTTGCATTGTGGTAGTGCACTAATGTTAAATTTTCCCTCTTCAAAAGTTGTCGTAAACTACTATAAACGATTCGTATTGATATTGATATGTAGTCCTTTCCCAACATATATTTCTAGAAGCCTCAAAGTTTCATTGACAATGCTTGTTTTATTTAAAAAATAATATATTGAAATTTCTGAATTCTAAACTCATGTGTAGCTTAGGCCTGTCATAAGTTTGAGGAATTATTTCCCTTAGCGAGCACATTTTTCGGGATAAATATACTCTAGTTTGGGTACTATCGTGATAATTTCTCTGCTAAGATTGAGAAAAACCTTGGAAAATTTCAGTTAGAATATCTAACGAACCAGGCTTACCGAGCCAGCTGGGCTTGTACCAGGGCCATTTCGCAACTGCTGATGCGAAGACAGTTTACCTTCAGTGTTCGATTTGCTATAAATTAGGAAGCGGTGAGGTTAAAATTCACCTACTACCTATTTCGGTAGAAATACAAATATTTAATCTCTGGTTGGGATGATATTCGGAATTAACAACCGGGGTTAAAATCCTCAGGCACTAGGGAAAATCCCCTCCGACAAATCAAACACTGGTTACCTTCGTCACTAGGCCGCGGAGAGTCCGTGGACATCGCTTACAAAATGTACTCTGAAATGAATAAGTTCTGTTGTGGCAACTTTATGTAAGAAGTGTATAGGTAGTGACAATGTTGGGAAGGATGCATACAAATTTTACAAGGAATTCTTTCAGTCTTAAGGGCCATAATGACGTCATAATTTTTGACAACGTATCACTCATGAATGGACGAGATCTCGATATCGCTGTCCATTATATTTTATAGTAATTTGTAAGTACTTGAGAGCTATCTTCTTAACATTTTGATAATGCTATTCGATTTTGAAATATTTTGAAAACTGTTTTAAAAAAAAATAATTGGGGAGGGAGTGAAGAGGGCTCTTAATATGCCAAGTCTCCTTAAACTGTGTTGTGAACCCTCTTCCACCAGACCTTCGAAAAGAGTCCTTTTGAATTTGTATAACCAACTTTTAATTTGGAAGTATAACAAATTGTTGATGATTGGGAAGAAAGGCAATAGAAAGGTTTGTTGGCAAATAGATCCTAAAAATTGAAGAAATTCATCTTTATTTTACAGTGCCTCTAATTTTAATCCTGAGGGTAACATTTTTCACCTTTTTTATCTGTAAAGGGGCAATTGTTTAGAAATTCTTACAGGAAGGAGGTAGAGTTGAAAAGATATGAGGAGCAGAATATATTGGAAATATAAGAGTAATGAAATTCGAAAAAAATCAACCGTAAATGAAATGGTTATTTAATATAAATTGAAACTAACACAATATTGATACCCGTAAAGCGATGGTGTACTGACAGCCGAAGTTTCATGATAGACATTTAATTTCGGGAAAAGTTGTTTGTTTTCGAAATTCAGATTGCTCAAAAGGTGAGTCCTGCTGTATATTTGATCCGTCATATACGTTAATCAGTTACAACGTATTACAGTGATTGATTGTATGTCTAAACAAACCACACTGTATACATGTACATAATAATTTGTTCCTTTTTGTGTGTGAATAAGAAGTGACTATTACGAATTATACACTGTGTGTGAACTTAATTACAGTTTCATGTTTTGTACTCAATCTTTACTGTATAATATTTTGTTTTACAATATTTAAAGTTTACTCAAGAGTAATTTTATTGTGTCACTTGTAATACCGCTTATCTCTTGTGGCTTAAAACAGAAATGTTAAAACATGACACGTTATGAATCGAACATTAATAATAATAAAAAAAAACAGACCTGCTGCCTGTTTCCGAATGCACATATCGTAAGAACAGCTGTATTTTTCGTATAAAAGGAATACAAAAGAAAATTATAAATGTGTATATTTGCCTGTATTTTACAGGAAGGATTTGGAACCATCGGTTCAAAGTTGTGAAAATACTGAGTAAAGTAGATTATTTGTATAACTCATCGTTCGGAAATAGCCGACCTTTTAACAAAGAGAGAAAAAAGAAACATATGCTGTAAACATGCTTCTATAGCTTTGAATGTAATCATTATTGAATGTAGTAAAAAAAAAACTCATCCATTTGTTTCCAGTGGGAGTTATCAATAGCACCAGGACAACCATAATGTTAACGCCTGATAACGCATAGAAATTTTTCAGCAAAATAATTTTGTTCCAAAATGTGGACATGCTTTCTTTAGAGCTTCATATGTATTTATATATGTGTATGACTTACGAAGAATCTTATGTATGAAGACAATCGTAGCACGGTTTCTTAAGCAAAGTCAAATGAAGTGTGTTTCATCTCTATTTACAAACCGAACACAGCGTTGCTTTTAATGGATACATACGAAGAGATTAGTAAACCAGACGGGGTGCAGAGTTCACAACACGTGAAGATGTTACTTTTTCCCTTCTGTTGCTCTCTTTATCTTTGGAGCGTCTGCTAATATAGTGTTGGTAGCATCTTCAATTTTTATTTTATGTTATTCTGTTCGTTAATGAGGGGTCCTTATAATATACTAATTATATCAGTACTATTTTACTAGAAGGTGTGTTTACACAATGACTTACTACTGTCATATATCGAAAAATTGTAGTTTGCAGAAGAAAGGTTTACATGCAACATAATGTTTTGGTAAGTGCCCAACCTAGCAGAAACTTCGAGCTCCAAAAATTTCATGTCTATTTCTTTGATGAAAAGCAGATAATTCTATTAGTTAAGTAGCTGTTTTCTAATTTTTTTCTCATATAAAAAAATGTGTATCGGGACGGGCGTAAACCATAGTGCTGTTACCATATAATTCATATTATCTTATCATATAGAAATGTAACTTTTGGCGCTGTTACCAAATGTTACAACTATAATATTCACTCAAGGTGGTGTGCAGATATTTATAAATGGCTTCTACAGTTCAAGTTCCAAAGACTTGACCAGAGTTGCCAATCCTGGCATATTCCATCTGACAAAATCTAACGCAATTCTTAGTTTTATATCTCTTTAGCGAACAGCTACACATTAAGGTATACGTGTTCGAAGTCCAGAAAATCAAACGAATAGTTTCTAGGAAATACGGCAATAAACATAAAAAAAATCACGGTCCTTTAGTTATGGTACAGTTCTCATGTAGCGTTGGCCTTTTGTCAGGTCAACGAGTTCGCTTCTTTGACCTTTTTCAGCACAATGCTAAGTTTCCTTTCTTGTTTTAAACCTTTTGCGTTATGCACTCATGTCCAGGACAATTCATTTCGCGTTTTGTGTGAAGAGTTGACTTGAACAATGTTTTGTCCGTTCTCTTAGTTCCCATGCGTTGACTACTCTCCACCCAACAGAAGGCCGTCTATCAGGCTGAGAGTTGATGTAGGAGTTTGCTAGAACTTCAGAGCAGTAGGTAACTCAAATATGAGAAAAACAATCTCTGTGTTGGGTCCTCGGTCCAAGATATTCTCAGTGTGACAAGTTATAACTATTTTGATTGGAGCATGCCAATTGTTAAATTTAAATAATAATTATAAATATGTGATGAATATTAGTTTACTTTTAACACTTAAATGACATAATATACTCATCATTGGTTGACACGCTGCTATGCCTGGACTCATACCCTCCATATCTTGGCCTAAGAAAAATGTAAGTTTCCATCTGCGATTACAGTCACTCCTAAGAGGGTTGCTTGCAGGTACTCAGCTAAGGATGTAGTAATTAAGTGCTAATAATGTTACTAAATCAGATATATCAACAGGAGCATATAGAAAACAGTAGAACAATTGTTCACATAAAACCACTTCTTTTATTAGCTGCGTACTTTCTCTATTCTCGCATTTAGTCGTCTGGGATTTAGAAACTGTTGCCTTGTTAAGTTATAAGAAAATTTAGTTGTCATTACGGAATGAACAAAGCATAAACGGTTTACGTTTCTTTGATTGAAATTGATCGAGACTTTAGGTTGAGAAACTGTGCTAGGATTCAGAACATAAAACGTGGTCATTAGCTTGACTTCCTGCATAATAATGAAACACTTTCTGTTGTATTCGAGATGTAATTTTTAAGGCTAGTATTGGATGTTTAATGAACGTGGACCAGTGAAAAGGGGAATTACTTTTTTTTTTCAATTGGCTCAGGAATATTCTATGAGACTGGAAAGCTCAAATTGAGTTATGCTTCCGGCAGTTAATAGTTGACAAGAAATTACCTTGCAAGAGTGTCTGAGTAACAAAGTAATTCTTAATGAGGTCGTTGCTTTGTGCGGTTGCGTTGACGCATGTGAGTATTTTGTGTGTGTGTGTGTGTATATATATATATATATATATGTGAGACGAGTGTATGTAATGGCACTGACACTACCTGGTATATGTGTGTGGTAAAATAGTCATATTTTATCATATTTCTAAATATTTAGTAGTAAATATTATGTGACTTCTGAGTGGACTAAGTCGTGGATTTACCAAAGTTGGCGCAAGTTTGAATTGAGATCATGTGTTTTTATCTATGTACATGTATAGTAGAATATGTTTAATTAAAAAAAAAAGAAGTTTATAATATTATTTTAATATGTTTATTTAATACTACATTACAGAGTTGATGAAGTCGCTCATGTGTTTTTAATTATATAATATATAAGGTGGCATGTTCCTTGATGCAGTAATTAACATATTTGCAGCTTGTTTGTAGTTTGTATTAACTGTGTAGGGAATTTTGCATTTCTTCGTTTGTGTTAAAGTATAAACACGTTTTGTTCTCCGGATGCGAAAGTAGCTTAGATACTTCGCAGCGTTGGTCGTAGTCATTTTTAGTATACGAGTTCATTTAGAACGCATAAAAGTTTAGATTAAAGAGAATCCATGCAGTTCCCATTTTTTTTAATGCATAGAACATTTAGATGAAGGAGAATTCATACAGCTCCACTTTTAAATGCATAGAAAATTTAGATAAATCCATACAACTCCAATCTTTCTTTTTAAACGGATAGAATATGGGGAGTAAATACAACTCGAGTCTTTGTTTAAAAGGTTTAGAAAGTTTAGATTCCTTGTCTTTAAAACATGCACACAATTTTGATAATAGAAAAATTCATTGTACTCTTTGGTTTGTTTCTGACTGCTTTTCCCTACTTAGTAATGTTGAATACATTTCAGTAGCTTACATTCCAAACAGTACAACACTATTTCCCATTGAAACAGTTTTATCGCGCCATGAATCTTTGCAAGACACGTGTCGGTGTACGGTTGAAATCATGGTTTTCTCTTACGTTTCCTACACTTTCCAACACCAGATGGCAACACTTTTGTTGCTGTAAATTCAAATTTCATACTACTTTCAGATAGGAAAGTTCTTATCCATTGAAAGGCTCCTGTTTTCATTGTTGTTTTACAACAGCAGCTTCATTGTTGTAGGTTTGGATTTTCACTACAACCGTCAATCGATTACAACAATGAACGAAATCGAGAAACAAAAATCAACATGAACAGAAACCTTTCAGATTGTTATGAATTTTCTTCTCAGTTTGAACTCGGTAACTGTGAATTTGGTGAAGCAAATTTTTCAAGGAAAAAAATACATTCGAGACAGGAAAATAGTGCGATTAACTAGCGTTGGAAATCACCGGTCAAGACCTTAAACCTTGATATTAGTAGCTTTCTCTTGGATTTTTATTCTGTGGAAGCGTCGTATTATCTTCTTAGTTCCGTAATCTAATCCCCGTTTCACCGAAGATGAACTTCCGGAAGCATGCTGATCTGGAGGTCCTGAGATCGAGTACCGGGACCAGTCATTCGGATTGCCGCTTTTCTTAGTCTGTCACAGCAGGTGAATGTCGGGATGGTGTTTCCATGTAGGCCGCTATATTCACCACTGCTTCCACGTACCTAGTAAGACTTAAGAACAAGAACGGGCCGGGCCTTAAGACGCTGCAAGGGTCTTAAATATAAAAATAAAATCTATCGTTGACCAGTGATCCACAGTAGCAGTTCCGTTTATTTTTTCCCTACCATTTAGGGGACATAGATGATTACTTCGATCATGTCGATTAAGATATTAACCGTGACATCGTCAGTGTATGTTGGTGCTTGTTGAGGAGAATTACCAATGCTGCGTTGTACTTTAAGTTACTTTTGTTATCCTGTAAAATACTTATTTTTGTTTCATTGTTACTGTTTAAGTCATTAGAAAGTATGTATTTATTCCTTTCCTTTTCCTTAAAAAGGATATAACGATTTATTTCAGTTATTTTTTCCCTTGCTTTTTGACCACCACACAGTCAAAGCTGAGAGGTAGGCGATGGGCGTAAACATTTGTATAGAACTCAAAATTGAATAAAAGATCTCGTTTTTAACCAATCGAATATTTGTAATACTAGAACGTGTACGTTCTGAAATTGGATGGGAATGCCTTTTTTTTTTTTTTTTTTTTTTTTTTTAAGAAAAATGGCAAATCTCACGTTGAAGACAGAAAAGGAGGAAAAAATTAGAGAAGAATTTGTAATTTTTTAAAACTTTTTGGTTCAAGATGATATGCGGGTGTACTTTGACGGTTAATAAGGTTAGAAATTTTGCTACGTTAGATGAGATGGTTACCAAAAGTGCAGTGGTACTTTTTAAGCCTTCGAAGAACAGAAAATTGAAGTAAATTGACTGTAGAGAATAGGTCCTGTCCCAACACCATTTTCTTCATTTTACTGCGTAAAATTAGTCGTACGAACGAGTGGGAAATGAGTCTATTTTGGTAAAAAATTTTAAGGGAAAACACTTGTGGGGCGGAAGGATCAACAAAAATCCTTTAACTGTTTGTAACATTATCGTAAGTGAATTCAGGAAACTGCATATCGTTGCGTAGTGTACGCAACGGCCAGTAGAGAATAAATGTTGAGGTACCCTCCAGTGAATTGTTTTTAAAACCTTTTGCTATGTTTGTTTAATGGTGTAAGCTACAGCATTGGTGCTATTTTTTTGGTTAACTACAGGCAGGAAGCTAACTTGGCATGAATAGTACTTGGGTTCGATTTCCTTTGTTGAAATACCCCTATGTCCTTATTGTCTGAGGTAAAAATCAGATTTCACGTATGTCTTGAGAACATAAAAACAATACGCAGGCTAAAATGTCTTCTAGCTACCCACAAAGACATATCCCGCCCTATCTTGGCTACAAAATTTAAGATTTTGACTGTATCAGTAATCCAAAACAGGTCTGAAAAGAGAGAATCAAATCTGTAGCCATATTACCGTCAAAGTACACCTACTGATCATAACATTCTTAATAAACGAATATCTACAAGGAATATGTGTGATCTTCAGGAGTGTATTTGTGCAATGTGTGTGGTGGTATGGGGTATTAGCCCAATAGGCAACACAGTTGTAGGGTGATCATGCTTAGCGACTACAAGATAAAAAAAAATAAAAAAATAAAAAAAGAGCAATGGAAACTATTGTGATAACAAAATGACTGAAGAGCTTACTTGTATAAGGTCATTTCGTAATAACTGTGGTTCGTGTATAACCTTTATATAGAATTCAGCATCATGAGTCAAATATCATGAACATAGTCCAGTTCTCCCTGCATGTACTCTATGAATCAATATACTGACAGAACCTGTATTTGGACACATTCATATTCACTGTTCGTTCCATGTCTCTTATTTAACTTCAAGATCCATGTAAAATAATTTTAAAAAACGACACAAAATTACTAGATATTTTTAAATAATATCTTGACAGTTGTATATACCCCTATGAAAAATATAATGTTTTGATAAAAGCATGTTAAAATCACTTCTAGTCTTTTTATTTCAAGACTCCTTACGTTTATTGACAATTACGAAAGATACGTAAACTTTGCGTTTGTAAGTACGTATGACTGACTTGACACCTTCCCAGACTTATGAAGTCTCTTCGGCAGTGTTGCTGTGTGTTATGAAGGCTGTAATTGAATGTTTTATGGTCTGAGTGGTGCTAATAATCTTTTGTCACGTGGCAAGGCTAAAACTGCGGTATGTATACTGAGAAGCAGACATGTTTTAGTCTACCAATGTAGGATAAATATTTGCTATATGCGCAGATGGTAGGTATCTATTGATGACCTGAAGGTTCACAGCTTGACCGTGCTCGTTGGCTAAGCGGTATAGCACCAGCAGGTGATGAGGCGGTGGATGATGATATCGTGGTTGGACGTTGTTGGGCATCGATATTTATGGTACCCAGAAGTGCTTGGTCCAGCGGTTTGTGAAATATTTTAGCCAAAGTGTTTCCAGATTCTAGGGTGTGAAGTAAATTGAGTCGATCATATAGCAGATAGGTTGGACTTGAGAGCGTGATGCGTAGCCTAACGCAGGGCGTGCCGCCCCAGTATGCGAAGACGGCTATAGAAATCATTGTTAGCAGTAATCCAGGCGATATGGTCGTGTATGAGGCACGTTTGAAAGAAAATTTTGTAGGTGTGTTAAGATTGTATCCGTTTTGAGGCCCAGGTTGTGGCAACTAACCGTTTCAGGAGTGTTACGTGGTTGATGCTACGGTATTGAGATGGAGTGGTTGAGGTTTCCAGTTTAAGTGAGTATCAAAGTTAACACCGAGATATTTCGCAGATGCAGTTGGTATGATAGGAGTGACATTTATACATAGGTCGGGACGACGGACTCTAGTTCGAGTTTTGGTGGCTGTATTGTAAGCGTGCTTTTTGGGCGTTGGTGAGGCGCCATCGTACGCATCATTTATAAAACGTCTCTATAGCAGGTTGGAGTATACGGTTAATGAGTGAAGTGAATAAAAAGAAGCAAATACTCGAAAGTGTTCACTTGCGAGTAAAGTACTCTGTCACCTGAGGTGAATAAAAGTTTTACTTCTTGTATCAATTGAGAGCTTACTTGCAAGTTACTTTTATTTACTCTTATTTAAGTAAATGCTTTCAAGTTCCGAGCATTTACTTACCACAGAAGCATTTACTTTCAAACCACAAGTCATTACTCCTGTTGGAAAGTATACTATCATTTTCTTCACTTAATCCCAAGTATTTACTTTAAAATATTCAAGTAAGTATAAGCATTTACTCGTTTTTATTCACTTCACTCAGTGTGTTGAATGGTGGTACCGCAGGCTGTATCATAAGCAAATGTGAAAGTATGCACTGGAGAAGACGGTGTTGGCATATTAGCTGCATATAGGATATATAGTAACGGTAAGTGAACAGATCCTGTGTGAGGGAATATTGAATGTGAGAAGTTGTTATTGATGGTAACGTATAATCATACGATTAGTGAGGAAATAGACTAGTCGAATATAAGTTGATGGAAGGCGGAAGTTGTAGTTTGAAGATAAGACCAGCATGTTAGACGCGGTCGAATGCTTTTTTTAGGTCGAAGAGTAGCAGACAATGATTATAATGATTTATTAGGATTGTTATTTGTAATAGGTTGTCTGTGATACTGTGGTTGGTTCGAACTTCGAAAGCCAGCCTCATGATACGGCAGGAAGCCGAAAATTGATAAGAGGATATGGAGTCTCCGTACAAAAATGCGTTCCAGTATCTTGCTGAGTGTGAAAATGAGTTGTATTGGTCGGTAGGACTTTGGATCTATTTCATTCTTGTCAGGTTTCGGGAACATCAGCACTATGTGAGACCTTCCATTTAGCAGGGTAGTGTCCGGTGCGAAGTGTGAAGATATAGGTAACTAGAAGTTGGATTAAAATAAAGAGGTGCCTCTTTAATATGTCGGTACGTGATGATGTCAAAGCCAGGGGCGGTATTCTTATGCTTGGTAATTTATATGGCGTATTAATGGGCGGTTGTGTTCTAAAGTATGATCGAGGCGAATTGTAAAATAGATGTGGTTTGGATCAGCCCTGTGTTCAGTCTTGTAATAATGCGATGTGGTGTCTCAGGTATGAATACAGGTTGGAGACTATCTGCTAATAGGTTTGATTTTTCCGTGTCGGAATGTGACGCTGAGGTGTCTGTCAGAAGTGGATATGTAGGAGAGTTAGATTTGCCGATGAACTGGTTGAAGTATTCCCAGAATCTTAAAGGATCGTTCTATTCCGAAAGTTCCACGTCCGTTCTTAATGCCCAGACATAGTTTTGAACCACACGTAAATATTGTCTCTGGAGATGTCGTGGTTCTTGTGAGCGCGTGTGTATTATCCTCTTTTTAAGTGTTGCGTGATAGTTAAAAGGTGTTCAGATAGTGTGGCAGTAATTTTGGTTTGTATGGATTAATGGTAGTAATTGGAATATTTTTTTGCTGCTATGTTGTGTGACTGATATGAGGTGAGTCGCATGTTCCAGGGCGGTAAGATCATGTGGTGTAGGTATTTGGTCGGTATGTTGCAGATCGGAACGATAGTTGATCCAGTTTGCTTTGGTAAAGTTGAGTATTGTGAGAGAGGTGATTGGCATAGCTGTATGCCGAGTAGACATATTTAGGTTGAGCTTTATGGGGCAATGATCGCTGCGTATCAAGTCGGGCACGGTGATGGTAAGGTGTGGTGTAAGGAGGAGGAAGAGGTAGTATTACTGGAAGGTCTGGTTGCTCTGGCAGATTTTGTCTATACTTTTAATCTTGTTACATTTCAATGTTTACGCCCTATATTTTTAATTTTCGTTATATAAGGGAAATCATTTAGGCCGGTATCAAAATTATTTTTTTAAGTACATTTTAATAAAAGTTTGTTCTTAAGCATTGTGTACTTAAATTATTATTCCTAATTTTCATACTTGTAAGTAAGGCTGGCAGGAAAATTAGAGCTACAGGTCTCAACGAATTTAAAGCCAGTGTTCTTGTACTTTTGATCACCGTGTGCATGAGTTCGAATCCACGAACCGCTAGAACATTTTACGTTTTCCCAGCAATATCGAAACATTCAAATTTTGTTGGCGACAAATTGATAAACGGTGTTCACATTCAAAATAACACACATTATTGTGGCATAGAGCAAATCGAAAGGGCACGTCAATTGATGTTCTAATTTTCCCCTTCATTCTACTTTCAGTGGGTAGTAGTCACTTCAACGTTAACTTCTACACCTCTACTTGCGACGCCACATTTTTTTTTTTTTTAACGAAACTGCAACCTCGCGATTGATTCTTTGGTGATTACGTTGTCCTTATTCTCTTCCGTTTCGAGAATGAAGAATAGTCCCAGTATAGATAAAAAGTCCAGAACTATACTACATAATTACTTGTTCAATAGCCGTGTGTCAAGCGTTATGCATAATACTTGCTTTCTGGTGTGCATGG
>JAGDQP010026843.1:0-11475 GCA_022664845.1 Lepisma saccharinum
CCTCATTTTTAGCATGTTTCCTTTTTATCCTCTACAGAAACAGTAACGAATTTCGCATTCTAATTGTAATATTAATTTGTGGACAACATTCGCCAAAGCATGAAAGATGAGGCCATATGTCTTCGTCACATTTTTTTCTCTCAAATTTGTGCAACAGTCTTATTTACACATTTTGGATTCCCCTCGTCTCTAAAAGCGACAAAGTTTGAGAGACAGTTACTCATACAAGAGCATGAAAAATGTTCGTTTAGGAAAATGTCGAAAATGCATAGTTTTGGAGTTAGTGGCACTTAACTGTGATGCGGTGTCATTACTAATGACAAAACTTGTATATCGAAAACAATACCGTGAGACGTGTCGTCTTAGCAGATACCATTCGACGTTGAACACGATATTTGTATTATTTCGCAGTTTATGATTCAGAGAAAACAGCGTACAGAAGTTTCCAATGTTCTCAAATGATTGACATTTAGTCGTATGAAAACATTGCAATTCTCTGTGCTCTGCATCCTTCAATCATAAACATTGCTCAGATAGTCTATTGGGTTAAACTGTAAGTGCAATGTTTTAAGCTAATACATTTTACTTCATTAGCTGTTGAGATATTACGTCTTTTGTGACGGTGGTGTGCCACGTTTGCTTCTTCCAGCTCAGACTACAACTTCATTTCTTGAAATGAACATTGAAATTGGTCGTACATGTTTAGGGGAACAGAGTACATCCTGGATATATTTAAGGTAAATTGGAAATTTCCATAAGTCGTATTGTAAATTTCATCAGCAGTTGGTTGCACCATTTGTAACCCTCTAGCATTGTTTTATTTTTTTTTACTTAATGAAGACAATGTTATTAGGTTTTTAAATGCATTCTAAAGTATTTGATGATTTAAAAAGATAACCGAAGTTTTTGAAGGTATATATCTCTGGGAATCAGTAAATTTGGAACTAAGATTAATGCAGTTCTAGTAATGCAAATTGATTAGTATTTGTTTTCCCATGTCTTCTGCTAAATTTTCTTCTTTAAGGTAATTCACCTAACCCTTTTCGCATGAACCATTCTATCCTGTTCCCAAGGATACTATTGAACTTCTCCTGGATTGTGTGTTCTTCATCGTGTATTTCACAGAACATAGATCTGGACGAAGACAGGATATTAGATCGAAACCCTTGCAGCTCGACGTAAATTAGCCAAGATTCGCGCTTTTGTTCTACACCTCAAAGTTCAGAAATTAAGGCTTTCCAATACTCATTCAAAAGCTTTTAGATCATCTCCCTCCCCTTCTGTTAGGAAAGCATCATATTTGCTTCGTTCATTTGTTAATTTATCGGAAAATGATGCGGTTTTCCAGGAACGATGGGTGCTTTTTGAAAACCTGGACGATTTGTTAATTGCCGATCAGATTTTTTTCTGCATGTGGTGCCAATATAGATTTAGGAAAAAAAGCTTTTGATGAATAGATAACGGGTGTAAACGGATGAAGCGACAAATATAGGATAATCTTTTATATGATTGTATCTATCATTAGGGTCAATATCAAAAGGTCAATAATAACTTAAATAACATTTGGTTATTAAGAAAAATTAACTTGGTATTTCTTTTCAAGCATATATTCTTAATAATCCATAGATACTATGTATTCTTTGCCCTGTTGTTTTCAAAAATCTTATTAAGAAACTACCAATTTAAGTGATTCATTTTCGATAACTGTTAAAATGTTTAGTTTTCTTATAGAAAGCTAAGATTCATTCTGTACCCACAAATTTAGTGAGTGCATACTTATTACTAGATGTGTTCGAAACCACCAAAAAATAAGATAAATGCTTTGTATAGTTAATCTTATCAAACTTTCTGAACATATTATAATTCATGAATGGAAGGAACAAACTATTGACTATTTTATTGTTATTAGCGATACGTTATAAATATTCTTTCGTAACATAGTCTATAAAAACGACTTTATCTGTTAATTATGAGATATTTTCAGTAAGATGTTTCTTTCTGCATTGCTTTATACAAAGCCTATGGACAAGATGGTATCATATAACTTATAAAGAGGCACAGTCAATGTCATTTTATACTTTACAATGCTGAAGTTTCTTTTTAAACCTGGCCGATATACTTTAATCTACACATAAATTATATAATATATTTTGAATGGGTCTTCTATATACTAACACAGTATATTTTCTAGATATTTTTATAATATTTTTCCTTAGTCATACATCAGTTTTACAACAATACTCACGATAATACAATACTCTTGAATATCCTACCATTTTAGATTTCATATTTTAACAGTTGACCGCTCTTTTGAAAATGACTGAAATTGTCAACATTATGCGACATCACTGCTCTCGCGTTGTATAACGTTTCCTAATTCGCGTTTAAGGGTTTTAATGCAAAACCTTTCCTTAAAACCATATACTGTATGCCCTCTATACTTAAGTACATAATCAGCATGAAATAGTTTAAAACATATTATTTTGTTTAAAGGTATTACACATGATATATGTTTTATGTTATATGTTTAATACATATTAAAACATATTATTTGTTTCTTTTAGTTTAAAACATGTAATTTACGAAGTAGACACAACCCCAGTAGCAGCAACCCCAGTAGCACACAAACGTATTTTAAACGTTGATTCTTGATGCATTTGGTTGATTTACCGTTATCGGTTAAAAAGGGTACGTTTAATTCTAAAACAAATTTCAACAAATACTTGTTATTTTTTATATTAGCTCAACGCGGATTCAACTGCTATTTTCAACTATGGTATGGAATTTATTTCATTGAATAACATTTGTGATTGAAAGCTAATTGAATGCCAATAACTATTATTTGGTGTCCACTTTTGTATGTTGTAAAGACGTTGAATTTCAATCTATATTCCAACGAAAATTTGATTTCGTTGATAAAACGTTAATATTACTTGTTTTTCACTGTTATATTGAACTATGCTCTAGATTATCATTCCAAGTTAATTCCATAAAGATTGTGCTTAAAAGCGAATAGAATAAAATGAACTACGTTTCTCATGCTACAATTTTCATGTTGCAAACACATTGAATTTAAAACCATATTTCAACGAACTTTAATTTCGTTAATAGGGCGTTAATGTAAAGTGTTTTCAACTTCGACATAGACTTCGCCTTAAATATGTTTTTCTAAGGCGACATATGAAACTTATTGAAAAATACAAATTTAATAGTTAGCGATGGTCAAAGTGTTAAAGAAGGAAAAATGGATATAACAAAGAAAAATGAAGTATTCTTTATTCTTATTCTTACATGATGTTGAAACGACACGCCTTGATTTGTGATAACTGCATTCTAGAGTGCCTGTTATTACAGATTCCGTAAACGAATAGTGACTTTCAAGGAGGATACATGGATGAAAAGATAACGTGTCTAGCTACCAACGACGAATGCAGAACGATCCTGCTTCGAACCCTCCAGCAGCCAGTTGTATAAGTTACTTTTGGAAAATTAATGCTGTATATCATGATGAAAGCAACGGACAAAATGTAACTAAATGTCTACAAATAGACAGCAACCATTATCTCTGTTTTTGCCAAGTGAACCCGTTTCTTTATCGTGCGCTTCGTGATTTCAATTTGTTTCTTCTCAACCATTATTGACAGTTGAATAAACCGTTAAATAGGCGGGCATTTTGGTACATTTACAACGTTAAAATAACTTTTCGGTACTAACGTTTAATCCTCATATTTTCAATGTATGTGTGCTACTGGGGAGAAAGCGTAAAATGAAATTGAATTAAACGGACTATGATGTTGATTTATTTATGGCCAGTTTAGTAATATCGGACTTCCTCTCGTGGCTTTTACGATTAAAGTTTCTAATATGTTCCACTGGCAATACAAATGTATACATGCGCCAACAGAACTCAAACTTCTGAGTTTATGGTTGTGATCCAAAACTTACTATTTCTAAAAGATATGCGTTGGTTGATTTCTTAGTCTAACCCCAACCAAATATGTTTAGTTAAAAGCTAATTAAACAGAGTGAGGGAAACATTGTTCTCTTTCACACAATTATTCGAAGAGTTTTTCGTTTTATCGTGAAAAGCGTAATTTTCGTGCCTGTCGTTTAAGTCTGTGGTAAACAATTTTTATTATCGTTCTCCTTTACGAATTTTTCGAGGATTGAAAATGATATACAACATATGTTACTTGCTCATTTGTGTGGGCTGTTTTCAGAGTTGTGTTGTAACTTTATCTCTCTCATACAAGGACAGAGTAAAGTTATAAAAGCATTAAAAGCTAGAGTGGACTGGAGTAATACAAGTTCGCACTTCCCATTGATAACAACTATGCAAGGACATAAACTTGCCATCCACGTACTTCTTTATTGTATACCTTACACTGGAGTGACAATCAATGTTAAGAGGCGTGTGTTTACCTGTAAGCTGAAAACAACGACACAATAATAATATGACTTTTATATTTTGTAACTTCCTTCCATATTCGCTACTACTCGTAACATCCTACCAAACATTATATCTAAACATAATAATGAATAACAATACTAACGATTAATTTAATTCATAAAGAAGAGTCAGTATAGTTTTTGCACAGATATATAATATTATCATCATCTCATATTATCTATGATCTGTTTGAAAAAAGTAATTGTCTATGTTCGATTTGAGACAAATCCCAACTTACGTTTTCGTCCAGCTTCAGATTCTGGAGATAACAAATCAAAATTTACATTTAAAATTTAATATCATAATCAGCGACATAAGCCACTGAACCACAACAGGATTTCATTGTTTCGATCAGTTTCATAAAACAAATCCCCGTAATACAATATAACATATGTAGGCAATACTGTCAGACAACGTTAACATAATTGCAAACAAGGTAGGTGGTATTAATAAATTACTCATTCACTGTATGGGAGATTCTAAAACCAAAGTAGAAAAACAAAATTCCAAAATTGCAAAAGTGACAGTCAACTGTGATTCTGCAAATTAATTTTAATTTTATTGAGGGCAAATGTAAGTTCGTATATGAACAAAGGTTAATACAGTAATTAATAATTTTTAAAAAACTATTAACAAAATAGCTCCAAAAATTGTTTTTCATTATAATGCACAAATGTTATTATGGAACAGTGGTAGTTTGGTTACACAGTAAATGGGCTGTTCTCTTGTTGCAGTGGCAAAGCAGGCGGGGCACAGATTTATGACAGTTAATCGAACTGATTCTGCGAAGCCAAATGAGATAGATGAGATATTACAACATGCGGTGAATACAGGTTGGTGGCCCATTGCTCACTCACAACATCGCACTTTTTTCCAAAAATTAGTTCTTTCTCTCTTCCTCTCACAAATATACACACAATCACTTACATTATATATAACACACTGTTAGCTTAAGTTTGCTTCTATTGCTAGTAAAAAGCATTGTAGTTACAATAGAGGATTTAGCCTCAAAACATAGCATTAACTATTAATTTTTATTCTCTAAAAAGTTCTTATTTAGAATATATCCTTTCTTACCCTAAACCTTGACTTAACATACAAGAATAAACAAGTTATGGTTTAAAATATTATACAAAAGTGAAAAGCGAAGAAAATGTTTATAAATTAAGGATTATGTATAAAAAAAATTATATTGCCGCAGGGAAGGTGCATATCTAAATAAAAAACAAAAGCGTATTCCAACTGCTTAAGCTATTCATTTGAAGATATGAAGGATGTTCATGCCTGCATATAATAGAAATATAAATTGCACTACCAGTCGGTTTTATTTACTAGTCAGGGATAATTTCATTGCATTGAACACTTGAATGGTTTTAATGTATTTAGAGAACACTAAATCCTAAATTGATGCTAGAAAGCTACTGCCACGTTCAGATTTGTGCTTACTTTATATAGTATACAACTTTTATTTAGAGTGATAGGCGTAAAAGCGTCGAATTATCAAGTATATCCCTTGCTTATTTGCTCCAAACATAAAACGTAAGCTTATGCTGTACCACTTAAATGACTGTTAGTTTTGCTCTGGTAATAATCCGTATGGTAATGAAACAAAAATAGAAGACATTTTATTAACACAATCGTCGAGTTATCTATTTTACTTTTTCTTTACTAGCCTAAAAGTTAAGTTCCTTCTAAAGCAGAAAGTCTTTGCCTCTTCTTGTCGGATCCGTAGAAAAAGTTTAGATCTAGTCTTTCCTTAGCTTAAATACATCTTAGTCTTAATGCAGACATTATGAAGAATTACTCCTTCCTCATTTCTCACAATAAAGCCTCCTCATACATTGGAACAATATTATTGAATTGATGTTAATGCTTGAATTATCAAAATAGGGCAATAAATGAAGTCTTCTCAAAGAACGTCTCAAAAAGAAGTTTACTTTAATGTCTTCTTCATAGCGTAAGAGTATTTGATTCAGTTCCCGTTCGACGATGATTGAAGAATTATCGAAACAAATCTTGAACACCTTTTATTTTGAATCAAATCTCAAGTTCATAATTGAAAAAAATCTAATAGCTTCAAAATTCTATCCATAGAGTTGGATTAACATTCCTGTTACAAAGAATGTGTATATTCTTTATTTATGACTGGGACAATAGATCATGATCTTGTCATTGGTTCTTTAAGTAATCTTGTCTCGGATTCGAAACATATTGTACATCAAGTTCTAATTGCTCTTTTTATTCTGTTTCGTCTTCACACTAGACCTGATTAACTTCAAGCTTTGTTAAGTCAATAAACAAGGAACAAGACTGTTTCAATTCCATTTGTAACAAAATTTCAAATATCTCTATGCATTGTTAAAAGAATGATTTTCTAGATGTAAGAAAACTCTTAATGCAACATCTAACATAACTGACTAGATATCAGTGTAAACCTTTACAGCCATATTCAGAAAAATTCTCTGCAAGTAACTAGCGCTGTACTAACGAGTGATTATAAATCTAACATTAGTAGTCACTCGTTAGAATAGCACTAGTCTCTAAAAAAAGGAGTTTCTGAATACTGCTGCTAGAGGAGTTTGCTACGAAGCTCTCTTCCAATAACGAGGATCAAGATTTTGTATCAGGCATTCCACGTCAGATTTTATATATTTTGATCATAACCCCTAAGATTGAATTTATTTATTTTTTTCTATACATTGGTAATTTTCATTAGACTTTTAAATTTTCTTTTTACATTGCACCTATATTTTTGTTTTTCTGTAGCTTTAATATATCGCGATACAATTCTGAATATAACTTGAATCTGAATTTAAATTTCATCTAAGAGCTTTATGCAACTATTGCTCAGTCCTGAAAGTATGTATAGAGGCACGCAATATCGTTCAAATATACATAAAATGAAAAGTGTAGAACATTTTAAATGGAATTAAAACAACATTTGTTCTATAGATGTAACATTTGTAGAAGACTAATGTTTTTCATATTTGTTTTGTTTAAAGTTCGGAAGCGTAATGTATGCCCCAAGATCACATTTTGATAACGCCACTATAAAAATCAAATTCTTAAACTGAATTTGTGAAAAACATTCAAAATAATAACACAATGGAATTTGCATTTTATTAATGTTCTTTAGTTATTTTTAGCTCAGGCCAATGAAGAAACAATGAAATATAGTTTATAGTTGCCAAAATAAAAATGGAGTGGAAAATTATTTGTTTTCTCCGAGAAATTTAACGATTTTAATTCCTTACCTATCCGTCCGATTTGTATGGAATTGTGAAAATTGCTTAGAGAAAACACAACCTCTACAAACAATTTAAATAACTGATATAAGTAAGCTTTGTAAAACTTTGTAAACTTTATTTTCATATGGATCAGTCTAGTAACTTTGGACTTCGGCCCGTCACGATTCGCCTTTAGCTGTTAAAATCCACACCCATGCCCCTGCCGGGACTCGAATCCGGGACCTTCGAGCCGATGGCCTACCGACGCAAACCGCTCGACCACCCGGCCGGCTACTGATATAAGTAAACTAACTTTTACCAACAGGGTTTCAGGATGATTTCGCTAAAAAACACTAACTGTATAAATATTTATTTATACAATATTTACCCGGTTCCGAAACTTGCCCGAATTTACACAAGTGTAAATAAATATATGAAGGATGTCAATGGAAACCGGGGGATGTCCATTTCTAGCGATTTTGTGTTGTATAGCTGATTTTTTTTGGTGAAAATTGTAACTACAAAACTGTCAAAGAACAAAGTGAAAAAAATCATAAATGACCACAGTAGATAATATTACATATTTCTTGAGCCGTTTAAGTATTAAGCTGTGAAATATTAGGCTGGTGCGCATGAAATGTCCACCACAGACACATCATGTTCAACGTACAAAAATAGAAACCACCTTACCTCGTTACTCAAAGTAGTCGCTGTCTGCAGCCACACACTGTTGCCATCGTTCAGCCAACGATTGGATTCCGTGGCGAAAGAAGTCTGTTGTCTGCGATGCAAAGAAATCCCCTACTCCATATTCTACTTTACGTTCATCGGGGAAGGCCTTCCTTGTCAGGAAGTAATTGAGGTTGAGGAAGAGGTGGTAGTCAATGGGAAAGGGATCGAACAATACAGTGGTTGAGGAAGAGTTTCATACTGGAACTCATGGAGAGGCTGCACTGTTCTTTGCTCTATGTGTAGACAAACATTTTTATGCAACATGAGGACACCATGTCTGTTGACAATTCCTAGATGCTTACGAACAAGTTTGCGGTGCATTTTGTGGAGTTCTGCACTCTATCGATCTGCAGTGATGTTTTCACCTTACCTGAGAAAGACATGATGAATAACTCCCACCATAGATCATCATACCAGCAAAAGCACCTTTCGGGAGTTGAGAAGCGGCTTAGAACACTGTTCTGGACGTTAATCACGATCCAACCATTGTCCTGACCGTTTATGATTGTCAGATTGGAATAGCAGATCCATTTTTAACCTGCAGTGACAATCCGATGCAGGAAACCTTCCAGCTTATTCTTTACACTAAGGGAACTGCACATCTCCAGACGGCGATTCTTCTCGGCCGGTGTCAACTCATGTGGCACCCATGAGTCCAACTTTCTTCCTTACCGATCGTACGGAGCCACCGACTGACAGTGGTATAGTTTGTGTCTAACTTGCCGGCAAGGCCACGAACACTTTTCCGAGGGTCCGCTTACACGGTGTTTCTGAGTAGGTCATCCAAACATGATATTGGTCGGTGCCCATGAGGCTCATTTTGCAATATTGTGTCACCGGAATGAAATTTGACAAACCTACGGCGAATGGTGCATCCATTTGCCATCCCTGTCCCAAATGCACTGTTATTATTTTTGCGGCTTCTGTACAAAATGCCTCAGTTTGAATTCATAAAAAATAATCACTCGCAATTGAGTATTCTCCGTAGTGCACTTTCATACAACCCTGTTTAACAACACGCTGCTTCCTGACTGTCTTGATGCCCAGCCTGTTTGATGCAGGTATATAGAGTTTGTGACGTTAGACACATGACTTCAGTCGATCCCTGTGTTGTGTTGCTGAGGTGTTTCCCACCAGGCATCAAAACGGTAATTTCACTCGCGCCAACACAATAACTAAAACTTCATAAACCTGTTCTTGTGATATTTCTTGTTCTTTCCTGACACCCTTCATATGTGCGTTTTGCCCAGAAATTGTCATAAAGGATAATTGTGAGGTTCTGGTGATCTACAGTCAAATATATTGAAATGCCAAAATAAGAGCTATACCAATTTGGAAGAGTGATTTTCCATGGTAAGGTACCTAGTTGAATTAGCCGTGTTCTTTTGTCACCAGAATTGAATTCATTAACAATTTGTTGCATATATCCCTCCTTTAGTGCCGCAGCAGTCTGATAAGCGACAAAGAACCCAATATTATAAAGGTGGTTGGTAGCCAATGCCATCTTGTTGATGGTGGTACTCCTGCTTTTTGCGTAATTTCATTACATTCTTGATTCAATTATATCAAAAAAGAAAACGGTGTTGGTAACTTCAGATTGTGGAAAGTCTACTATAAATCTCGATCCTTGTATTAGCGACAATTGAACTATCTGCCAATTTTGTTAGATGCTTCGCCTGAGCAAAGATAGAACCAACTAGACAAGTGAGGGATGGAGTGAAATAATTTTTTCTGTCAGGTCCTTATTAAAACTACTTTGTGCAGATAGACGTGCGTGAATATGGTGTTAAGATCACGAGGCATTAAATCCGTTGTGCTATGTCAATTCAAGCGTATGATAGTGTGTTTTCACAATGTGTTATTTGGGATCATTGGAGTAAACATAGAGCTTCCTTATCGTTTAGAGAAATATGAATGTATTCTCTCATACTGTAAATGTTCATAATCCATCAAAGTGCTTACAACAGGACAATGCATCTCGACACTAATCACTTATGGTAGTTCGGTGGCTGGAAGTAACTTTAAAAATACTGGGTTGGATTTAAAGGTTCCCAAACGCCAATCTATTGAAGTATCTCAGGGTATAAGTTGTATGGAGTGCTCGTTCAGAAAACCCACTATCTTTCATTCTACGGAATTTGTGTAGCTAGTAGTTGATTTGCACATATGACTTGCGGTATTTCAATAGCAACTTGCGCCCTGTGTAATCTGTACCGAAACGAAAATTTGCAAGTAATACTAGTAAATTGAAACCGCATACGCTATTTAGTGGACATACCAAATGATCTTCTATTTCAGCATACTTGATAACAGAAAAATAAGACCTCATATCTTCATCATGAAAGTTTGGCCGCTAGACGTGCATAAATGTAATCATACCTACTCAAATGTTGCTCTTACTCCCAATTTTAACTTTCTATCGGGATCACCCCCCCCCCATATATATATATATACAAAAAATTGTTAAGTTTAAAGATACTCTGAGGCAGTTTTGTTCGATTTCGGTCTGTCTTTACGAATTAACGTGTATACTGGTTGTAAAATTCCCCCAAGCAACTGCTTCG
Organism: Lepisma saccharinum; assembly: GCA_022664845.1. Lineage (NCBI taxonomy): Eukaryota > Metazoa > Arthropoda > Insecta > Zygentoma > Lepismatidae > Lepisma > Lepisma saccharinum. Next base: position 10,974 of record JAGDQP010026843.1, read on the forward strand.
CGAACAAACAGGGATGGCCTTCTCACCAACCCACATTAGCAGACAGCGTCATGAGCATTATGTACCCCTCCTTTCTTATCATATGATGGTAGAAGTAAGGAAAGAACCTCGAAGCCCCTCATTGCCCGGAGAATGGAATAAAGCAGGCATGGCTGCAGTCAGTCTTGCAGGAAATCAGAGGGTCATCATGTCCTGGTTTCGCCTGTAGACTTCCAGAAAAACGACACCGCAACTCGAACGGAATTATACGTATCGACACTGGACTGCCAGACACTTGCAGAAGGCGTCAAATTAGAGGAATTGGAGATTGAACTTACAAATAAACTTAAGTAATTTAGTTTAAATAACTTATGTTATTTAGTATGGGCCAGGCTAGTAACTTTTGACTTCGGCCCGTCACAATTTGGCCTATATATCTACTTAAAATCCACAAACGTCCATGCCCCAGGTGGGATTCGTATCCGCGATCTTCGAGTAACTAGCCTTAAGCCTTAGACCGCGC
>JAGDQP010026843.1:11875-25517 GCA_022664845.1 Lepisma saccharinum
AAACGACACCGCAACTCGAACGGAATTATACGTATCGACACTGGACTGCCAGACACTTGCAGAAGGCGTCAAATTAGAGGAATTGGAGATTGAACTTACAAATAAACTTAAGTAATTTAGTTTAAATAACTTATGTTATTTAGTATGGGCCAGGCTAGTAACTTTTGACTTCGGCCCGTCACAATTTGGCCTATATATCTACTTAAAATCCACAAACGTCCATGCCCCAGGTGGGATTCGTATCCGCGATCTTCGAGTAACTAGCCTTAAGCCTTAGACCGCGCTATTACCTGGTCGGCTATGAATGAACTTACGAGGATTAAGTGGGACATCCTAGGTCTATTAGAAGTGTGAAGAATAGTTAAATCGACCACCATTACACAGGTTCTACTTCAAAGGAACAGCAAATGAGAAACTTACAGTCATTGTCTTAATAATAAATAAAGACCTGAAGGCAGGGATCACAGAAGTTGAAGAAATTTCAGATAGAATCGCACGAGTAGTAATAAAGATAAACAAAAAGAAAAGTATGAAACTTATATAGGTACTGTATATGCTCCAAGTTTCACATTCGAAACAGTAAATCAAAGACCTAAACGACGAGATACAAAATATTTAAGGTCGTAGTTAATCAAATTATAAAATTGTAATGTGATACTTAAATGCGAAAGTAGACACTAAGCAAAACAGTGGCACGAAATCGAAAATCTTTGGAATTGGCAAAAGAAACAAGAGACGGAAGCACTTAGAGGAATTCTTAGAAACCAACAGACTGTTCGTTTCCAATACATTTTTTGAGACGCCGCCCAGAGGAAGTGAACGTGGAAAGGCCTAATGGAAAATGGGGCTTGAAAACGAAAGAGACTAGATTACATCGAATAATATAAAAATTCGTCAAGACGTATCTGTTCAAAACAGTTTCAAAATCTCGAATGATCATAGGATGGTGAGATGTAACTAAATACTACACGTGAGAAGAAGCTTATCAGAGGAGGAAAACAGCCAGTTTTAGATCTAGTAAATCTAACGAATAAAGCAGTCATTCGAGATAGTACTAAAACGACAGATTCAGCACCTTAGAAGAGTTAAAATATCAAGAAGATATCAATAGCAGAAATTTAAAAAAAAAACTTTCTTAGATAATAATAGAGATAGTCAAGAAAATAGCAGGTACGAAAAAGAAGAAAAAAGAGCAAGATCTTAGAAGAAACTAAATTCTTGATGAAGAGAAGGAGAGAAATAAAAGAAGAGGAAAATTACATGAAGAGGATTCAATACATACAACTAAATTAAACTTTATAAAAGAAAATAATGAAGGATGAATGAAGATATAAAGAAAATCGTGTTAGTAATACAATCGAGAAAAACAAGATCCTGAATAACACCAAAGAACAGCTCCTGATACGGAAATAGCAAATAATGGCAGTTAAGAAACTAGATGGGGCCGTAACCAGAAAACAGAAGAAATTAATATAAAAAATATTTGAAAATTTCTACATATAATTGTACTACTCCGATGAAGAGCTACAAAATGAATATTCAGAAGCAAATGATGTACTAGTCCCGGACGTAAGGAAAGAAGGAGTGGATAAATTTGAATTGTATTTATGGCCTTTAGGCATCTAAGGTTTAGGCCGGGATAGGGGAGGGAAAGGATTCGAGAAAAATTCGGCCAGGGTCTATGTTGAAGGCTACATCCCGGCATTCGCCTGGCGTGAGTGAGGAAAAGCCCCGAAAAACCTCAGTCTGTATGGTCGGCCGGAGGGATCGAACCCACGACCGCCCGAATACTACGCCAACGCTCTACCACTGAACTACGGCGGTTCAGTGAGGAGGAGATAAAATACTCGAAGGATGAACAACGAAGTCATCAGGAGAACATGGACTCACAGCAGACATGTTTAAATGAGGAGGTGAAAGGATGAAAGAGCAACGTGCAAAATTATTTTTAATGTGCCTGAGTAAGGAAGAAATACTTTCCAGTTGGAATAATGCTATTATGGAATTTAATTTTATTTATGGCCTCTAGGCATCTAATACTCAGGCCGTGATAGGAAAGGGGAAAGGTGTCGGTCAGAGCCTATGTTCTAGGTGCTATCCCTGCATTTGTCTCATGTGACTGAAGAAAAACTTGGAAAACCTAAGTCAGGATGGCAGGTCGAAAACAACAGACCAATTTGTCTGTTGTCAGTTCTACACAAAATGTTCACCAAAGTTATTTTGAATGAGGATTAGATTTTAAGCGGGAAAGAGAACAAACAATATTTGGTTGTAGATTTAGGAGGTTCAATTTCTCCAAAATTATTTTCCGCGATTCTGGAGGCAAAATTTAAACTGGGATGAAGTTGGAATAAATATCAATGGCGTATACCTTAATCACCTACGATTCGCTGATGATATAATCATGTTTTCTTCAAATACTGAACTACAAACCGGAACGGAAGAGCTGAGTAATGAGAATTCAAAAATAGGTTTTAAAATGAATTTGAGTAAAACAAAAAGCAAATCAACATTCTGCAAAGGACAAAATAAAGATTCACGGAGAGCAATAGGCATAACTGATGAGTATATTTACCTAAGCCAGCTGTGAACAAATTATATCTGGAATGTAGTGAATTTAGGCAAAATTACGAATTTTGGAAGGTTTCTTTTCTAGCTCTACTGTAAAATGTTAGATTGACTTTATTTTTAATTTCCTTTTTTGTTAAAGAAAACTTTCAATTTTAAGATTTTGCCTATAAGCCAACAGAGCTTTTCCCAAGACGACTTGATGATAACAACTTGTTTATTTATTGGTGTAAGTTTAAAGTCTGTTTCTAAAAGGGAAATATTTGCTACATTTCTACATAGTAGTTAAAGATATAATCTTAGAATAACATTATAATGGTAAACACAATCATATGAGAATGTTTCGTGCAATTATATTCAATATAATGAAAATCATCATTTTCGTATAGACATACTTAAAAGCTCTGGAAATTTAATGTACTCACTGTCACGTGAGAAATATCCCTGAAAAAAAAAAGATAAAGATAAGAGACAGCATTGCTGCAAAGCTTCCTCCTAACTTTTAATAGCTTCTCAGTACGAGTTCTTAGTATATAGTTAGAGCCTATTAATGTCGCTATTATTTATCGTATAACAGCCATGTCATACTTACAAGCCGGTTCAAGAACATCAAAAACCTCAGATTCGAGTCAACGTGTACCGTACTTTCATTAACACATATTTGTCCTTAAGAACTTGTTAAGTAAAGGTCGATTATAGAGGTGTTGATTTAGTATTAATAGGATACACTAATGTAAGTGAGGCTTTAATAAATCTATGTTTATTGCTTCTTAAAATATAGTATTTATAATGCCACTACGGGATTCAATTGCTTGAATGCAAATGTAATGAATATTTAAGGACTAACTATAGGAGAGAAGAGTAAAAAAAGTTTCTTTAAATCTTAATTTACAAATGAAACTTAAAATTATCTCATTTTAAGATATATTTTTGCTTTGTTACTTGCACTCTTTCTTTTTTTCTTTATTTTTTATTTTTTATTTATATTTGTTCTTTTTATAACTTTTTCTTACTGCTTCAATACTTATTTCCTCTTTCTACGAATTCCTTTTTTCATTTCGATCTTATACCTGTCAGCCTGTTTGCTTACCTTTCAGTCTCCATATCTTCTTTGTTATATCTCTCTCTCTCATTTCCCACCTTTCTCTATTTCAATAACATTTCTTTCTATTATGTTTCCTCTTGCTCTATATATCTTTCTGCTTCTATAGTTTCCCATTTATTTACAAATTATCTTTCTGCGTACCTTTTTATACCTCTCTCTATTCTTGTCTTTTTAAGAATTATCTCCTTTCATTTCTTTCTCTCTACTTCTCTATAATTTTCTTTCTAGTTTTTTCTATCATATTTTTATATCTCTCAATATCTCTCTTCTGCGTTTTATCCTAATCTAATTCCATATATCCACTTAGCTCTGCCTCTCTGTCTCTGTCATTTACTTTATTCTATTACTCTCCTTCTCTCGGTGCGTGTGTGTTTAAGAAAGTGGAAATGAAAAAGAAAGAGCTGCTACTGGTAGTTCTGTGGTTTTTGTAACACTTTGCTTCCAGTGTATAATCTAGATGCTAGTATATATTGCATGGTGAGGGAAATTACACTTCTACTTCTGTCAGAAAGATCGAAATGGAATTAATCGTTAAATTATGAACGTCGAAGTACAAAGCTCAAAGTATTAACTCCAAGGTGCCTTAAAAGACATTCTCTTAAAAAGGTCAGAAATAGGACACTTAAATAGGCTCTTGTTGTGTTGTAGCAGACTTAACTTCTCACTTTGCCATGTATCATTGGACTAAAATTCTTTAACTTGACAATATACATAGCCCGTGGCAGCACTCAACTGAACGCTCATGCCGTGGTAATACTGCCCAGCTACACTTTATTGAACTGAATTTCGGATAAACGAGGAAATCATATTTTACTATCGAGTCAAAGACTGAAGTGAGTGAGGTCGCATAACTTTCAACAGACGACCTATTTTACACTTAATACCTATATAATATGTGTATAATTATCACTAAGAATTTAAGATAAATATTATTTTAGAATGCACTCGAGTTATAAAGTCATGACAACGTTAAAGCCACTGATGCTGGGCGGTTTTCAGATATGACACTGATATTTAGTTTGTATATTTTCCGGGTCTCAAATATTAGCTAACAGTTGACCAGGATCGCAAGGCATATACATAAAGTAATGATTGTATAATTTAAAGTATTTTGTAGTAATATAAATAATGTATACGATGAAAAAGATTATAGTTATTGCATTAATATATGTTATTAGTGATGATTGATCCAATTGGTGTTCAAGATGCCGCAGTGCACTGTAGAGGTACGTGATGGGCATGTGGAACGTTACTTCTGTAGTTAATGTGTAAGGCGAGGATGTGGTCCATTGGAGAGCGTAAGCCATGTGTTTGAAGAATATTTTGAAAGGGATGGATTTCCAAGCAAAATAATAATGACGTAGTTAAAAATGCTTAGCATCACAACATCTGAAACAATTACAACGCAGAGCAGTTGGGCCGGACACAGGGCATTAGAACTATCGACAATGTCCGTTGTATGTTGTGCAAAATGCTAGTATTTCCAAGAAAAGCATTTGGCTTATGTCTAAAGAACTGTGCCATGCAGAAAACAGTGCGGGTTTTATCGTGAAGGAAATTGGTGTATGCTAGTAGCACACACATATCCTTCATCAATTTCTCCTATTGCCTTGAATCTATGCGTTGTTGCGGCCGCGTGTTAGCGAATCTGTATGATGATCCACGATACGTGAACACATTGTAGTGGTCGGACGAATGTTACATTTTGCTAAGCAGACATGTCAAGAAGCGGAACATGCGTTGATTAAAAAAAACAGACGGATATGTCCAAAGATCCCTTCATACAGAGAAGCTAACAAAGTAGATTGGAGTTTCGAAACATGGCCTGGAACATGACAATGGGTATCCCATAACAATTATTGCTGCCGTGTAAGAGACAGATGTTAACTGTTTTCAGCCTAATTTGCAGATATTTTGTGACTATAGGGGTTTGGAATTTGAGCAGCATGTATTGCTACAAGACAAAATATATCCACATGTAGGCCAGTATAACAGCTTTTAGGTGAAATTGCACCACTAGGAACATACTTTCACTATCCATCGCATAGTTCAGATCTCAGGTTATGTGATGTACATATGTGGGATGTGTTGAAAGAAGAGAGTTTCACACCAACATCTAGACATATGCAACTGCTTTTTTCCGGCAACATTGAGACTTTTATCGGAGCTATAACACCAGACGGTTAATGCAATGGTAAAACGTATGGAATACGTTGTTTGACATCAAGACATGTTGAATATGTTCTTGACTGACAGTGTAGCAAACCAGCATTTCAAATTACGCCTTTCTTTCGGATATCTTGTTTACTGCACTTTTATAACTTATAATAATAAATAATAATTCAGAGTCATATTCAATCCATTACTGATTGAGACCTCTTCCAGAAGGAGGTGGTGGTCTACTGCTTCCACGCTGACCAGACGTGTTGGGAGAGGAGAGCCGAAGCTCTCAGCTGTGATCGGCACTGTTTTCTTTATCCACAGCAGATTTCTAATTGTCTTCGCAATGTTGGGACAACACCGAAATTTTGAGCCCCCACCGGGAATCGAACCCGATACCCCCTCGCGCTGAAGTCGAGCGCGCTACCGACTAGGCTACGCACGAGGCTCCGTATAACTTATATTTTTTTAAGTTAACCCAATAAATCTAGGATTAAAGGTTGAAATTATTTTGTACTAATTTATAACTTAATTTCAAACTTGTTTTTAAAATAGGAATGTGCATTATTTTTAATGTTATTGTGTTCTCTGGACATACCATTATCAAGAGAGCAATATTATAAAAGCATTCACACAGTAGGACTGTATGAACCTGTAAATCCTGATCTTTCTTTTCTTCTTATTTTCTTGAACAAATTCGTATACTAATTTTGACATCTCAACAGATGATAATTAAGAGCATGGAAGATAGAAAGTGTACTTCGTGAAGTTATTTTACTTAATGTACTTTTGCTTATAATTTAGGAGATAAGATTCTTTACTTTCAAAGCTAAACAACTTCTGTGCTGTATTAGTATCCACTATCACTAAAATAGTGGACGGGAAAACTCCTGATTTAGTATATGCAGATGAGAAAAGACCAAGAGATCAGTATTTTAACATGTAATTACTAAAAGAAAAATATTTTATTCTATTCTTTCCCCTTTAATTACTCAACAACTTTTCGTCTGTGATAATTATAATATTGGTATATACTAATTTAGTCTTGAAATCAGCAGTTAGGAAAGATGTTGATGCCTATGGACGACAATTTTAATCACCCTATCGACATAGTTTTCTTTTTTTCGTATATTCTGCAATGCGAACATTTCTGATTAATCTACTGTTATGCCTTATAACATTGTATAAGGATAATCTTGTACTTATTAACTAACATGGTAGAAATATATCAATTGGAAAGTTTGACACTTTAATTTCCGGAACGAGACATTCCTTTCGTTTTCATCTGTATAAGAAGAAGAAAATATTACTTTGAGCTAATCCTCTTTCCACTTATATATTTATAAAAGTAGCAAGACTGCTCTGGTTTGATGCAGACTAGAGATATGAGCACCTTTTACGACTTCTACCACCCAAAAGGAACGTAAAAGTCAATTTACTGAAATGTCGGTCTGTCTGAATACGTGTTGTTTGAAAGTTCTGCGTAACAGCATACAGTTTTCTCAGGAAGCAGTAGTGAAGAGCCAAACATAGTGTACTCTCGTCTTTCGTCATGCTTAAGGTCTTTATCTTTTATAATATTTCAAACTGTATATGAAGTAGAAATTGTTGAGAATACATTACTAGAGCACTGCTAGCTAATTTTTGTCATTTTATTGCCGATGATGCAATATGAACTTGGTATCTATTAATTAATGTATGATCACTAATCAGCTCTGTTCTCTGTGAAATGAAAAATATTACCTCCGAAATGTTCAATCTCTTAATTTCAAAATCTTCCAGTTTCCCCATCCAGAAAAAGGAGTGTACTTCTTTAATAGGTCAAAAGACACTAAAATATTTTGTAATAGTCGATATCAGCATTCCGAGTGGTCATATTGTTATTTAAGTTAAAGTTATTGGAGAAATATCATTTCTAGAGTATTGCCTATTCGAGTGCTTTGGAGAAAACATATTGAGAGAATTTCATCATTTTTATAAAAAGTCTGATTTTGGAAAATTGTGGAGACATGGCTTTCCAAAATAACCAATTTAGATGCACGAAATAGCTTGAAATTCAATTGGTAGCTGTTTTGGAAATTTATTGCTTAAAAGATTGTATCAATTACGAGATCTACCTGTGTAAATTAGTATTTCGGTCTAGATGAGTAGTGATTCTGTGTTCCTATGATAGTCGATCCGTCAGTTACACTTAGTAATAAATTAAAAGCTAACGCTATGACATTTGATATGATTTATGTTTTTTATATCTATGTCCATCACAGGTTTAACAATTTGAACATAAAAAAATTCGCTTAAAATACCATAGATATAATTATAACATTTCCTTGTTTCGACTAAGTACTTTAATATAATCAGCTAATAAGTCTTCACTTTAACAAAGCAAAAATTAACTAAGTTGTTTTTGTATAAATCATCAGTAGAAATAGCAACAATTTGTTCTTTCTTACATATGCAGTTATGGGTTTTCTTCAAAGGTTACTTTTGCATTTAACACACGTTGGAAAAGTACATTAGATTTTAACCTTTTTATGAATGTCAGTCAAAATATTTTTATCACTTTTCCCTTTTCCAGCGAGAAATCTTTCATAAGGGAGGGAGAGATAATGAAAATTAAATGAGGATTTAGATGTCTTTGTAATGGCACTTAACACTTAAATGTGATCATAGAATTTCAATTTTGAATTACGTCGTAAATCAAACTGAGAGGCCATTCGAAAAGCTAATGAAAGTTTAAAATGGTTATATTTACTTTACTAAAGCGATATTTAGTTTCTCTTTAATTGTGTCGCTTTCTGATAGGAGTATGTTATATTTTTTCTGACAGCTTTAGAAAAGAGATTTCTGTCACTATTTACACGTAGTTAATCTTCATATATTATCTTACTAATACTACATTATAACTAATAGCGTGTTTTCCGACTGACAAGGAACATTTGAGAAGTGTGTCACCGATTTTTGTGAAACTTCGTAAATACATACTAAAGGTAAAATAATGACATTCGTGCATGCATGATAAGCGAAGAAGCATTTAATTCCAGTTTTTGTGAAATTCTAGATATCGACAATGGATGTATTTTCGGACCTTCTGAAATGAATACAAAACTAATGTTTTTGTGTTCATCATATGGGTTCTATGACGTAACTTTACGTCGTCATTGCCATAGTCCAACATACAATGATGAAACATATTTTTTTTCCTTTTACCCAAAAGAGAGTGCAATGGAGTTAAGGTCTTTCTACTTAGGAGGGCAGCGTTGAATGTCATTTCTGCACAAAGACGGTCCTGGGGAGGCAAGACCTCTTTCCAAATGCTCTTGCACAATGGCATAAAATGAAAAAGCAAAGTTTCCTTTTTGATAAAACATAAATATGAGCTGACAATGAATGATAACTCACAATCAGATCATGTGGGAACTCAACTTCAAATTTCGTACACAAGAACATCATCCACAAAAGGATTACCATAGAAAAGAATTAACTGTCGGTTTGAACTGCAATGTCTTTGAATAAAAGGGTAACCTTTGACGTGGTCTCTTATAGTTGTCTGAGACCACCCCTACTCCAATTCTAAAATAAAAGCTGTAAGTTCTTACTATAAATAATAGAATTGTGATAACTAAATCGGGTATTCTCTATCGAATTGAGATATTTGCAACTTCCGGTGCTAACAGGAAGTAACTTATCTAGACCGGAAGTTGAAGTTTTTAAATGCAACATTGTAGTTTTTAAATTAGATTCCGATTCTACGTCAGAAATTAAAAGGCTTTTTTTACAATAAACATGTTCATTGAAATGATTTAGAATCTGTTTCGGAAAGATGAACTAGATATGAACTGTAAATGCTTATACCACACTTTCAAAATCATTTCGCAGTCATTCATCAAGTTTGGTTTCATAATTTTAATTTTAATTGAGGAAATGCCGGGTTAGATGCCCTGTCCCGATAAATGTGTACTTGCAGGTACTCTTAAGTGGAATTTGATATACTAGGGCGCATCAAGAACATTAGTAACGTCTTTTTTTTAGACTTCTGTGGTTAAGAATGAAGCGTCACTAGTTCTTATTGACGTAATAAACACTGCATTCAAATTTCAATCCATGCTTATTTGTAATACTGTTATAGTTTCCTGAGCACTTCAAAGAGTTGTCTTCCAGATTCTCTCTTTTAACTTGGCCAATATAATTGTTTTGCGTTTTTAAATTTAGTTTACTGTAAATTGTATGAGGTTAGTGCTGCTTCTTTTCTTTCAGGAATGGAAAAGGGTCTAATATTTTCAAGTAGAGATGTTGCACTCCCTTAACTCTTTAGTTATATTTCGAGAAGTTATATTTACATTCTATCAAGCCATATATCTATCATAATGTGCCTAACGAAATATAAGAGCTCCCATATAACAGAGACGTTAGATAACGCACCGTTACATGTGGCAAGACACCTAAATCTCTCAAGTACCGCTAGAAATAAAATACAGAAATATTTTATGGCGCCAAAAATTGAAATCTTTTTATTCGTTACATATTTGTTTAACTGAAGTTAACAACATTTCATTTGAATCCTCAAACATTGCTGGATTGGTTATTTGCACAGAAGTGTAGTTATCAGTTTTGTGAATTCATTATTCTTGTGGGATTTCTTTCTCGTTCTTTGCGATTTCTTTAGTTCTTATTATTTGAATTAATCGAACGTAGGTTTCGACAATCGTTTGCACTAGTGTATTAGGATTCACACAAATTCTATGTCCTTCGATCCTATATTCATTCAGAAATGTTCTTGAATTCAGGAATATTCATTTTGTCAGTTGAGTTCAGGAATATGTGAAATAAAATGTGACTACAACACGTAATCTTCTCAAAAAACGAATGATGATTCATATACAAACACCTTATTACCAGCGGTTTAGACGAGATGGTATACTATTTTACATAAACCACAGGGTATATGCTTCATCAGGAGAAATAAAAGTATCAGTTGAAGAAGAAAAATTAAAATGAATTATATAATAATGCATATTCGCAAACATGAATTTAAAAATATTAAAGTGGTAAAGTTTAACCTGGTATTAGTAAACAATATGACAAATACTGGCACAAGAGACTTTAAAAGGTCTGAGGTAGCATAACAATGCAATGAAATGAAATATCCTTAATATCTATCGTTTACATCTACCTAGCAGAATCTCTTCAGACATACGACATACGCATCTCTCGCATTATAATTGGCAAGAGTGGTGATTCGGCGAAGCGGTTTAGGAATCCTATATCTTACCTAAGGTAAACGTTATTTGAATTTGTTTAATATAATGTATTGCCAAAAAATCCTCAAATGTATTTAGAAACAATTTGGGAGTGACTAGAGCTGTACTAACGAGTGACTACCGATGGTAAAATATTGTTAATTACTCGTGAGAGCAACGCTAGTCACTTAAAAAATGTTTTTTGGATACAGCTCTATAAGTTTGTATACAATGTGAAAGAAATGATTCTCTCTGTTACTTTAATCGAAAAGTATGACAAATATTCTGGATTTCGATTACGCCATACTGCATCAATTGTTCAAATAATTAGGTCTACCTTAAAACCTCACATCCATTCATTCAACACATTTCTTTAAAAATACATACAAAAAGTATGCTCAATCACCCCCCAGCCACCCCAGAATATTATATTTATTTACACAAATTTCAAATACAGCAGTACTGCGATTTCATACTGAAAACATTAACAATGTATTGCTAGCCAACAACCCTAGTATTAACATTATTTACAACTAGCTGATAACTATAACTAACAAATATGTTGACAACTCTTAACAGCTGGACCATTATATTTTTTTTTTTGATGACACTGACATCTCCAGTACATCGAATACCTGCATGACTTGTCCCAGTACCTAAATGCTAAGTTGGTGCGGATAAGTAAAACGATATGGAAACAACTTGAAATATTGAATGTTTAAAAAGCCATTGGCAACACTGATAACTGTTTCCTCTCCGGCACTCGGAGTGCTTCTTTGATCTGTACCAGTACCTAATGAATATCCAAGCCAAATTTGGTGCAAACCAATGTTGATACAATTTAGATATATATATTTAAATAGGTTCGCAGCACTAGAAACTCTGGTGATTCAGAGTTCCTCTACGACTTGCCCTAGTACTAAGGAACACTTATGCAAAATTTGGTATAAATTAATGCACACATGTAAATTTGTATAGCTAACATATATATTAACTTCAAATTTCATAACGGCCAGAAGCCTTAAAGAAGAATGTAGGAATTTGTATTGTTGAAAAGAGGTACTTTCTTGGAAAGTGTTGAACCAGATAATTATTTTTGAATTGTGCTAATGAAAATTTGTAGCAAATTTGGTTTAGGCATGTCAGGAAAGCCAAAACAACAATTGTATTGATATAATAAGGCGGCAAAACTGACCTGGAGTCCAGAGGGTGGAGACCCCCCGGCAGACATTGTTCTAGGGTAGCAGAAAATATTCGAGCCAAGTTTGGTAAGAATATGTTGAATAGTGAGCCTCCTGCATAGCCTAGTTGGTAGCTTGCTCGACTTCAGTTGGAACGGTCCCGGCTCCGCTTCCTGGTGGGGGCTCAAAAATTTTGATGTTGACCCAACATCGTGAAGGCAACTGGGAAGCTGCTATGAATAAAAGACAGTGGCGATCACAGTGAGAGCTTCGGCTCTCCTCTCCCAACCCGTCTAGTCAGCGTGGGAGCAGTAGACCAACTCCTTCCTCCGGGGAGAGGCCTCATCCAGTAGTGGATTGAATATGGATGTGATTTATTATTTATTACTCTGTTGAATAATGTTTGAGATGTATTGATAGTGAAAAATCAGAATTTAAAAATAGGTCGACATCACTAACAACTGAGGAACTTACTGGATCCATCCCACCATAGTCGTTTCTAAAAGAGCCGAAGAGTATTCATGCATGGTGTAGATATTATGTATAGTATAGAAGTATAGAAGGAGCCTTTGTAAAAAATTGAATGTTTAAAGAAGCTGGGTAAATTTCGTAAAATTGAATTTATTTAAAGGCCTTTAGGCAACTATGTCTCAGGCCGTGTGGATGATGAAGGGATGAATTGGTGGAATGAGGAATGTGAGATGAAACGGAAGCATCCCGAGAAAACCCACGTACACGGTGTTTGTCCACCACAAAGCCCACATGACATGAGTAGTGAATTTCGTAAAATCCTTCCTTAGGGATATATGATGAAAAAAGTCTGTATACAATTTTTTTAAAACTTATATACACATTAACTATTAAGGTATATTGATGATTTTGTGAGCAAGTGAATGACTGATGGGTTGGCAACACTGGCAACATCATTTCTTGATGAAGGCCTCTACCCCACAGCCGTTTTCTACAGATGGCGTAGAGTATTGATACGAAATTTGGTGTAAATATAATGAAAAAAGTATAACCATTTGCAAGAAATGTTATTTTAAAGTTTGCAACACTGACAAACGGGGGTAAATTTCGTGAAGGTAAATCTCAGAGTAACTCAACATGTTTGAGAAAGACCTATGCAAAATTTCACAACATCTATCAACATTAATTATTGAGTTCTGTTGATGAAACGGTGAGTGAATGAGTGAGTCTGTTTGATTGGCAACAGTGAAAAAACTTGGGTACTTGGTAAAGCATAGAACCACATAGTCGTTTTCTAAAGGTACTGAAGAGCTTTCATGCAAAGCTCTGTGTATACATGATGAACGATGTAGAAGCATTTACGAAAAATGCATTTTAAAAGTTGCGAAACTGGGTGAGTTTCGCAAAATATTTTCTTAGTG
>JAGDQP010026844.1:0-25517 GCA_022664845.1 Lepisma saccharinum
TGAGCTCCTGCGTAGCCTAGTCGGTAGCGCGCTCGACTTCAATGCGAGCGGTCCCGGGTTCGATTCCCGATGGGGGCTCAAATATTTCGGTGTTGACCCAGCATCGTGAGGACAATTGGGGAGCTGCTGTGAATAAAAGACAGTGGCGATCACAGTGAGAGCTTCGGCTCTCCTCTCCCAACCCGTCTGGTCAGCGTGGGAGCAGTAGACCAACTCCTCCCTTCGGGAAGAGGCCTCATCCACTAGTGGATTGAATATGGCTGTGATTTATTATTATATAAGGTATCTATATATAGACCTCCCGCTGGACTAGTGTTTAGCGTTGCTGACTGCTGGTCGTAGAGTCTCGGGTTGGATTCCCGGATCAGCCAAAGGATTTTTCCGAAGCGAGAGGGTCTGGAATGGTGCCCACCCAACATCGTAATCCAGTGTGGCCGTTTACTGCCAAACTTTTCCGATGATGTCAGCACCAACGCTCGCACCCTTCGCTTTCCGCTTCTAGTTTGTTCTTCCATAAGAATAGCATTGCAGGAACAAAGGTTTATTCAAAATTTTGTTTTAAATATTTGTTTATTGTATTGGCGTTTAATTATAACTTTCGAATCGTGAAGAACATTTCAAGAATCCTTTCTAACCAAGAATGGCTTCTGAATACTGACTTGGACTCTTAAAATCTCTTAAAGAAGAATTGAGAAGACGAGGTGCTCTGGTGTAATGTAACTTTGATGAAACTTTGAGTCGAGATTACGAGGACAATGTGGTCACCCAGAAACAACGCTAACTCTGATTGCTGAAGCCCGTTTTTTCTCCGCACACAAATTGTGTATTACCGGTTCTGTTCTCTAGTCCCCTTTTTTAGTATATGGAAAAAGGGTTATACACAGTGACATGCGCTCAATGGTTACCTAGCACTCTAGCAGTAGGGGCTATTATAATGCGATATTATCCGGTAATTCATATATGAATTTTAACACCTTCCTATGAGCAGACGCAATAGTGAACAGGTAATCTCCCAGGATTTTATTTAGAGCATGCAAGTAGAGTTTGACAATTTTCTATCAATTTTAAACCGTAAATATTTTTTAATTGCGAGATGTGCTCGAAAATTTGGGGGTGACATCCTCCTTTTTTTTGGGGGGGGGGGGGGGGTTATAGCAGAATCCTGATAGCGAAGTTTCAATTTTGATGTACTTATATCCCGTGCTGTTACATTATAAAACGTTATTAAATGAGGAAATTTACTTATGAGTCCATTTTTAATATTAGAAACTTATAATTTTCTCCGCGTAACTTAAAGACCAATTAGAAATTTTCTTGTACAGAGTAAGTACAAACAGTGGCGCGAGTGTATGTTATCTGCAGTGATTCTCTTGAAACCCCTATATATGTGTAGTTATTGCAGGAAAAAGAAAAATAGATTACGGAAAGCAACTGTTTTAAAGCGGCCATTTGCTTAGTACTTGCAATAACATTACTTTGCATTATGTAAGTAAATGTGCTTCAATTATGGGATGGTAAGCAATTTGTAAACATAAATATGGAGCTTACAAACCCCATGAGAAAAATTAAATGTAAATTTGGAATAAATTGCGTTATATTCCCAGCTTGTTTCGTAAGACATCTAACTGAATTAGCTCATTAAGCATATTACACATAAACTACTGCTTCTCAAGTATGCATTTAAGGATGAAGTACACTAAAGGAAACATTGAAATTATACCTTCAAAATATAATATGACTTTCATTAACCAAGGTAAATGAAGCCATAACTAAACTATTTGAGCCATGATGCTAGTTAGAACCACATATTGAAAAAGACTGTTACTTGACATCCGGAATGTAAAATCTCTACTAAGTCATCGTGCAAGAGAACCGGACCTCGTTTAGAGTTTCCATATTAATTATTTTGTAAGATCATGTCCTAAGGTGAAATACGTGTGAGAATCGGTACGACCAGCTACTTAAACACATACGAGATCAGTTAATGCGCAGACTGTGTACAGCTGTGTAGGCCTTGTGCACCCTTGTACAGCCACTTACAATAATAAGTGGAGGTTGGATGTATAAGAAATAGAAACGATTTCCTCCATGAGAACTAGAAGCAGAAATGTTATTTAAAAAACATTATTTACAAAAAATATTATTTGAAAAATAATTTTAAATATTTTTTAAAAAATAGAAAAATGTGTGTGCCAGGTTTGAACTCATTAACCAAATTTTCTGTTTTAAAAAATGTATTTATCAGGGTTTGAACTCGCGACCATAGGCACGAGAGGCCGACGCGATAAACATCAGACGAATGAGACTTGTTTATTCTCATTATAATAACACAGTATTTATTGTAAACCATTGATCTACCGCGGTTCTCTGTTCTCACAACGTAACAAATATATTTTCTGTCAAAGCATTGTTTTTATATACTTAAGATAGAAAGTATAAGCGGAGCAAATCAGTGCGTTTTAATTTAAAAAAAAAAAAAAACTAAAAACGTGTAACAGTTTCATGAACTAACTAACTTTTTAGCCTCATCGGACACGGTGAATTACACAAACAACAACTTATAACGAGCCAGCAATTTGGTTTCTCATTGGATCGTGACAGCCAATCCCTACCGTCCACACAAAGTGAATTCTTAATTACCAACGTTCACCGATTCTCATCCGCTCCCTGTTTCGGTACATCTATGCACACCCCATAGATTTAGTAGGAACATGGGTGGATAAGAATAAGTGAGGATTGGTAATTAAAAATGTCGGTTGTTATGTGTGTCATTCGTGAGTCGGGAGCGGGAGTGGTCGCGTACGGCGTGTTCCCATGAGCGGAGAAACAAGAACGGTATTTCTTGCAAACTTTGTGGATTCGATATCCCCTCCACGGTCATGGCTACTTAGAATTACAGGGACCGCTGCTTGGCGAGACACGTAGCGTGCGAATAATAAAATTATACATGTTTAATAACTGAACAAGAATTCCCCCAGAGGTTCTGCCGACTCGGTGGTCTGGACAGGATAACTCTGGATGGAGAATAAACTTGAGAACTGAAACTAAGTAAATAATTGCGTGTGAAGTGCTGTGGAAGTGTCTATATGTGGCAGTGTGGTGAAGAATTGGAAGAAGAAAGGAGTCTTGGGACCGCCCCAATCCAAAGGATCTGGAAGATTCGTCCAGCGACCCAGGACCTGCATCTTCAGAGTCGACTTTCCCGCCTGAGTGAATGAGCGAGTGAATGTTTTAGAGTAGAGATAGGTTAGAGTAGGGATAGAATTAGAATAGAATAAAATGGGACCAGAGATTAACTTTTTATTACGAATACTGTTAGGGATTTTATTTCATCAAGATACATATGATATATTGCATTGTCTTGATAGTTTAATTATTTTTAATTCTAATAAATAATAATATTAGTGTATAGGAAATATGTTACAGAGAAAGTATATTGCAATTTTCATGGAAACATTGCTAAATAATTCTGTACATATTAAAATTATAGTATCAGTTTAAAGCTAGAAAAGGAGGAAGATTCGCAAAGCAATAATAAAATTTTATTATACAATTTAATAATAAGATTTAAAAAAGCGAATAACTAATAAACAAAAACGCGATGAATTGCGATGTGAATGGATGTGTCGCAGAATACCCAAAAGAAACTTAAAAAAACTCCTTTCGTCAGGCCTACATGCTGAGGTAGATTTCGAAGTGTTTTCGATTGAATTTATTGTGGTAAGTGCAGAATAAAAACACTTTAAGTAAATATACTTTTATTATTTTATTTTCATTATAAAATTATAAATATGGTTACTAATTACCCTAATAGGTTAACTAATTACCGTGCAAACTTTTCGTTATCAGAACTGTATGCAGTGGTATTTCAATTGAAATTAACAGACCGAATGAAACCTGCCACCTTATATACCCCTAACGAAATATGAGCGCTATCGACAAACTAGGTAATGATTTATAGCTTTTCAACGTTACCCCACAAAACATTGTTTTAAAAATTTCGAATTTCCACCCACACCCTCACTCATACCCCCACAACCCCTGAATCGTTGGTGTCTCCGTAAACTTCTTAGAGAGTACTATAATTTATGCAGACAAAGTTTGCCTATAACCTCCATAGGGCTGATATATAATTTTTTCAAAATTTCAACCACTCCCCCAACCACCCTCTTGGGCCGATTTTGCTCAATGACGAACTTAGGCGAGCTATTTAGCCTAGAAATAACATAATAAAATTTGGTTCAAATATCTTCAAAATTATGGCCGCTAGCATGGAATTATATAAATATATATTTTCAAAATTTCAACCCCCTCCCCCAACCACCCTCTTGGGTCGATTTTGCTCATTAACGAACTTAGCCGAACTATTAACCTTAGAAGCAACATAATATATATAGGTCTCATCCACTAGTGGATTGAATATGGCTGTGATTTATTATTTATTATATGTAATGGTACCGATCTCAATGGTAGATTTCGATTTTCTTCGAAATCTACCTAAAAATAAATAAAGTGTAGAAAAAAATAACAACAATAAAATGATTAAAAATACATAAATAAATAGAAGACACTTGTTAAAAAAACAAAATATAAAACTTAACAGAACTAAAATAAATAAAATGTAAACTGTATACTCAAGTGTAACAAAATATATATGAAAGTAAAGAAAATAAAAGAGAATTAATTCCCCCAACCGCGGAAAAAGGGCCCAGGTTTATCCATTGGGAACTTGGCCAAAAAATCATCCCCATAACCCTCCCGTCTCTTAAATTCTTTTTATATTTACTATTTCCTTTTGTTATTTTTAACTGTGAAAAAGTCCTACTGACTCCGCACCCCGACCGCGTGTCAGGGGCCGATGTGGGGAGACAGAAAACGGGGTGACCACCCCAATTTCTTGGAGAACATCTTTAGCTCGCTGCGTCCCTCAGACGCGCGAAGCGGAGTTGAGCAAAGGATGCTGAGAAGTGGGGGTGGCAAGGTGGGTCCCAAAATAAAAAATATAGAAAATAAAATACATAGGCACAATACCGACATTCGCCTCGTTGGACTGATTAAAGCACTAGCATTTATTCACATCCAACAATCTTGTCCCAGGTGGTCACGTGGCTGATTTCGAACATGCACGGATAGATAAGCGTGCTGGAGCCCCGTGGTCGGTCATTCTGACAGGTTTTCTAGTATTTCCCTCGATCCACGAGACAAATGCTTGGAGGGTGCTTTAAGTAAGGCCCTGGATGATATCTTCCCCATCCTTTGGTTTAAGTAAGTGGTACTAGTACTTTACTTAAACCAAAGGACGAGGAAGGTATCATCAAGTAATTCTTCCTTCATATTATCTAGAATTTCCTCCTTGTTTATCGAGAACCCTCTTTCCACTACTGCGTTTCCATGAGAGAGTATTAAAAACAGCTCCGTAACACGTTTTAACTCTTCAAATTTCCTTTCCTTCAACAGTTTGACTCACACATGATCCAATCTGTCCTCTTTGCTGTCTAAATTGAGCAATTGTTGTATAGTTCTTTCTGACGAACAAATTTCCTTGAACTGTCTTGCAACTCTATCTGCCGAAGTACCGCTTGACCACTTTTGTTCCACTAAAGAATCCAGTAGAGAGCTAAACCGTATGTTTGCAACGTCCTTTTGTTAAACTACTGCTGGATCGAGCGATGTCAGAGCTTTTCGTAACTGAAACTTTAGTGGTGTTATCTCCATCATTTTTATTACGAATTTCTTTAAGCCGTTCATGCAAACTCGTCAGAAAGCAAGGATCTGTAAATCTTTTAACCCCTTACACTTCCTAATTTCTGTTTTTGCACAAACTCCGAGGTCAATTTCTCCTATTGAAATCAGGTTTTCCTTATTTTCCAAATCAACAGAAACTTCAATCGCTGATGACTTAACAAAGCGTTCCATAACAGTATGAGTCACTGATTTCAGTGTCTATCTGTGCTATAGGTCCATCGGCAATACAAAAACGGTGCTAAAGGTAAATTCGACTGGAATTCTCTACGGGAAGGCTCTACATCAGAAGCTACAGTTTTGCAAAATGGCAGCTTAGAACCTATAAGGGGATCATTAATGTGCTCCTCAACAACTTTATAACTATCAGACAATGATTTATGTTTCTTGCAGTATAAACATAAACTTTTAACTTAGGAAGCATATCAATGACTTTCTGAGCAACATCGATGTTTCCTAGCCAACGAATAGAACAAAACTTTCAAGGAAATTGTTCCGACTTGATGCAAGAAATATAATTGCCTCGCGTTGCTGGTTAATCCTTGAAAATATTGTATAAAGCTCGCAAAAATTTCACAAGATTCCAATTAGTTGTCATCATTCCAGCCTTGAATGCACAATGTGCTGTATGAAAACCACACATTCCAAAGTAGAATACTTCCACCGTCATCAGTAGAGTTCTTTACGATTTCTATAGTGCTTTGCATATTGACACGTCCCCAATGAATTATACCCTTCCTATCAACACATCTTCGTATACCGAAACCCCGGTCCCAAATGAATGAACCTATAATTATCTCCACCCCTTTGCCTCGCTGCCACAAGAAAAACCTACTACCCCGCAATGCATTTCCCCCTTTTTCGTTGATGAAAATTATTAATAGGACCGCCTTGTTTGATAATTGATTTTGCTAGCGAAAATTGTATACCAGATACCCCCAAGGCACTAAGGAGTTGATTGGAAAAGATTTTTTTACCATCCTTTGTGCAGACCAGATAAGGTGATGATCACCGAAAAATTGTTTAACTGACTTCAGCAACAAGTTAATTTTGATGATGAAAATGAAAGAAAGGGGAGACACAACAAACAGACAGAAAAGTTTCTGATACTGGAGATTCAAAAAAGAAATTAATAATTTGAAAACAGAATGTGAAATTAAATTATTATTTTTGATAATTGGCATGAATGTAAGAAACTTTAAGTCGTTGTAAATTTTAAGAAGATCTAGTAACATTGTTTGATACAGCTTTGGTTAGAGATGTTGTTTGATTGAGAGAATTAAAACACTGATTTTGCATAATAAAATGTAATTTGACTAAAATTGTGCTGAAAAGCTTGCGAAAGCGTTGGTAAGTTGCACAAGTTTTGAATATAAGTTGAGAGTGAGATATACAGAAATTGAGATAAAAATGATCTTATTTGAGTAAATAAAAATGTGATATTGACGGAAATTGTAGCCGCAGATGTTTACGCCTGGGGGTAGATGCAAGTATTTTCTCGAATGCCTTTATAACATTTTCACCAGTTTTTGTACGCACAGACACGGCCCATGCAGAGCGACTAAATATATCAATTACTGTTAAAATATACCTATACGCATCATTATATTTCTGTAGACTTTGCATATCGTTTAAATCAGTTTGCCAATGATCGTCAATATTGAACACAAGATAGGGATTTCTTTTGAAACCGTTTACGTACTGGTTTACGCAGTGTATATGTCGGTTGTTCTTTTAACCATTGTTCCACCCTGTGTAAATATATTGATTTCTTTATAGCTTTCCATACTGCTAGAGCTGTTGAGAACGAGGCAGGGTGTGAAGTAAATATTAGCTAACTTCTTCATAGTTTATAATTGCGCAAATTGACAGCTTGTTTACGTTTACGTGATGGCTCCGGCTCCTCTTCCTGTTCCTACGCTTTTTGAGGAGCAGCAACTGTCAGCTTTCGCATATACTCTATTCGTTGAGGGTTACCATATACTCTAATATACTCTAAGGATATATTGGATTTTGCTAATAGTACGGCAAATGGTTCCCAACGGGTGGGTGGAATATTTTTCTTACGACACCTAACAAAATCAGATATTAAATCTACTATACTAGCATCAGTAATTGATTTACCATATATATTAACATTACCATTGGCATCCCATTGAATGTCGGAAGTTTGTTTTAATTTACGTAATAAAGGTCTTGCTTTACACAGGCAAATTTCGATGAGCGTAGATATTATCTCCTCCTCCTCCTCTTCCTCATTATCCTCCTCCACCGCAACCCCCGGTTACTTATTAGTATTAGTAGTAGCAGCAGTAGTTATTGTTGTTGCTATCGTTTTTGAATAATGTGTAAATATTTTTACAATACCTCTCTATATTGTACCCATTTTTCTTCTACACTCATATTCTTATTATTTAAAATTTCTTTCATCTCACCATCGAGATTAGATATAGTTTGATTATAATGTAATTTTTCGGGCGAAATTAAAATAAGTTTTTCGCATGCTGCATTATTTAAACAGACTAGATTATAAACCTCCTATAATGGGTGCAAACAATGCTGTGAGAAAACCACCATTTTGTAAAATTATAGTTCTTTCTTTTGTTTCATATTCGGTCCTTTATTTACCAAATACCTAAGCTGATTTCTACATTTCCGGAATTTATTTTTCTACTTTTTATTTAACGGAATATTTCCTTGCAATACGTCATAGGAATATTCACAAATACAACGAATTAATTCGGAATCTGCATTTTGTAATATTGCCTTGCATTCTGTAGATTTTGCCTTTGCGAAAAGTCTTAGTAAATGTGCCCTTTCCTTACTAATCATTTCTATGTCTATTATAGTAAAAAATAGTTGTTAAAATATATAAAATATTGAAGTTAGTATTATTTTACAGGCACATAAACATAATTGAATGAATCCGAGGGAAAACATTTGTTTGAAAACGCTGCTCATCGGGAGTATTCTGTTTCAAATCAAATAGTAGGTAACCGTGAGCATTTTGGGTTGCATCTTGATAGGCTTCCTGAATAAACTTTGCGTTACCTGGATACGATTGATTTGCCAGGTAATTAATTGGAGCCTGGTCTCTAGGATTCTTAAAACATACTATGTAGTGACAATTTAATGAAATATCACGCATACCTCTAGCCTGATGGAATATATTTTGAGTAAGAAAAATAACAGTTAAATTCCTATGTGGCTACCTTTGGTGAAAATATCTACAAGACGGTAATTACATTCACGCATTAAATCGTCTATAATTATAAGGTGTGGGCCTTCTTCCGCTGAAAATTCATCACCCTGAGGCAATCCTTCTTTAAATTTACAGCATGAGGAGAAAGTATTGTATAAGGATTGTAATTCGCCATAACACCATACTATATTTTTCCATTTTCAGCATAATGCTGTAGAAATGTTTTTACAAAGTACGTCTTTCCATATCCTGTTGGGCCGGCGACAATACATGTAAATGGATGTTGAAACTCCATATTTTAATATATTATAAAATAAATTAGTAATATAATAAAACATTGTCATTATTACGATTTAGTAATGCCAATACTTCCAGTACAATTTGTTTAGACAAATTAGAATATTCTGGAATAATATTATTCTGTTCTAAACACTTTTGAGCATATTTTGTTACGCCTTCACATAACTGTGAACATGTAAATATTGCCTGTTGAATACATGCATGTAGAGATGAAGTTTTCTCCACGTATAAAGACTAAAATTTACCTGGCCGTTATTGTCAGCATCTGATGAACGAATAATACACTGGCGAATACTCATAAAATTATTAGATAATGATAGCTCATAATTAGCGCTAAGAGAAAATTCTGTGGCAGTGAAGTTGCTGTAGTCGAATTAAAATAGCTGTCAATGTATAGAAAATATGATAGAGAATTATACCACTCTTTGAGAGAAAAGCGTATAGGATCGTAGTAAATATGAAAACTAATAACTACAGAAAATGTCCCCGCATTATCATCATATGCAAGACCGACACATATTTTAATTTCATTAAAATAATAATAATGATTTAAAATTTGATTATCCATTATTTCTTCTCTATACATGGAAAAATAGATACAATACCATAGTAACTTATTTAATATATTCGATGTCTTTTAAAACCGTATGGAACCGTATCATAATTATCAACGCATCATTTCTTTTCGTGTACACCAACTGATACATTTTCTTTTCCGGCCTAGAAACGATATTATCATCTTTCATGCAAGTAATCTTTCTTTCGCTAAACACTTGAACAGGTGGAGCGTTGTTAAGTATCATCTCTTTTATTTTTTGGAAATTATTTTTTTTAGAATTTTCATAATTGAGTGTTATTCCTCGAACTTTACACACATAAGAATTTTCCCCATTATTAAGGTTGTATACATCAAATCCATAGTTCTTTGGGTCTCAACACCGTATGCTTGTAACTCGTTAGTAAGTTCACCAAGCATATCACCTGTTTCTAACTTTGGCCCGTCTGGAGTTTCCACATAAATTATACTATCCGTATCATAGTATAGCACGTATTTACCTAATTTATCCAACTAACTGTAGAGCTCCAAACGAACGTGGGCAGTAGTATAAGCAGCTATTATCACATTTGTATTGGTGTGTGGTACACTCGCGCTATCGAGATACTGCCAATGTAAAATTAACGTGTCCTCCTTAATTTGAATATCTTCGTGCACCTCAATATTTGGATCGGCTAACTTATTAAAATATTCCCCGAGTCAGTCAATATTGATGTTTGACTATAATTTTCTTCCTGACCGAATTTACCCAAAAAACTATTTAGTGCTAATTTAGCTAAACTCTTACGACCATTATTTACACATATTTTGTCCGGATCCAACTTAATACCTTTTTATCATAATAGTTGCTTTTAAATTCCAGTTTCTTTTCATCAGTCGTGCACCACGCAGGCCAACCGCTAGACTGTTTTTGTTTTGAGAAACTTATTGATATAGTCTCTAAACAGACCACCTTCTTTCTTAACAGGATTATATAGTTCAACCTTAAAATGCCACGCTTCATGCATTTCTACCAACTAATATCGTTTTTCAATCGCTTTGCGAACCTCATCCACTACCCAAGTACCGGTAATTGCACGCTCCTTATCACTATGTGTACAATCACCCTGATTTAACGAATCCGCGCATGCTCTGCACAGAGGGAATAGTAACTTTCCCTCTGACCGATATGGTAACAGAGGGTGATACAAATCAGTTGCAGGATGAAAAGCACATTTTACTATTCCCTCAATCTGATCAATGAGCGGACAATCTTCTCCTACATAAATATGTGTAGGATGTCCTACGAGCTATTTTTGACCTTATTACAGAAAGGGTACATGGAACATAGTCCAAATATTTAATCTTGTCCCCTTTTTTCACTTAATAATGTAATTTCACTGCGTTTGTCCGTCCTTCATACAAAGCATCACGCAGATTTATTGGTTCTTTCCTGCATGTGGGGTGGTTTTCAACGTAACTGAAAAAATGTTTGTTATTTTTCATTTGATTTTTCCATTGACACTCCCACATGGTATGTACGACATAACCCAAGTTTTCTAATTTTTCTACTTTTGCCATAGTACTTTCATATTTTATATTCATCGTACTGAAAGGATTATTATGAAGTGGTATGTCCCTTCAGGTCCCATAACACATACGACAACCGTGATAAAAACAGCCTTCATACTCCCAAACATGTTATCTTCCGTTCTCCGTATCATTCCAATAACCATCCACTTTAAAATTACATCGCACTACATTTTCTTTTTCATTACCCGCGTGCTCTATTTTTATCGCCCTTTTCTTTTCTTCCCACACAAGTCATTGTATCGCTTCGACTGAATGGACATTACTCCATCGATAACCATTTTTCGGTATAATACCAATGGTTTCGGGTCTTGAATAATTGCGCCTGAACACTAAATTGCAAGCGCTTGCTATACAAATTGCTTCCAGGAGGGGATTTACCTTTGTCTCAAACTGTTGTATAAAATGTAAACAAGCCTTTCTTAATATATTTACATCTTGCCTACAGTATTTAATTAATTCCTCCTGGAAATTAAACGTATAATTCTTCCCCAAATTTTTATACCACGCCATAAACTTATCACGTTCTTTTTTATGCATATTATCTACCCCATAAAATGTTTTGGCAGACAGCGCACCGGAATAATTCTGATTACCTGTGGTGTTAAAAAAGTGCGGGAAATAACCGTTAGTTGAGGGAAGATCAAACGCTTGGGACAATTTGGCCAACGCCATAGGCAAGTAGTTAAGTGAATCAATAAAACGTAATTTTTTATATTGAATGCTTAGCAGCTGACAGCCTCTCATAATAATATTGGGGGACCACTGTTTATTATTTATCATACTTCTTAAAACAAAATGGGCATCGTACCCTCGGGCGTTGTGCCCAACACATTGATAAAAGATCGCTTCTCAGCAAGACAATTTTAAAACTGTAGAACACAATTTTCACCCTTGAAGACGTGTTCTCTTACACCACACACAGAACAACTTAAATTTATATTATTTAAACAAATACATTTATAACACAGATGTTGTGCTATTAATAGATTGGGTACGTGCCCATACACATTATTTACCTCATCCACTGTTTCATCCTGGCGACTCTCAATATCGTAAAATACAATCATAGCTTTTTTTGTAACAGATTTCCTTTTGTTTTTCGTGGCAAGTATCTCTGTTACGAGATACCTGCAAGGATGGGAGCAACGTATCCAATAGCTGATGCACCCTAGCATATACCAGAGACTGCTTTTGCAAAAATGTCGAAGTTAAGTAAACAGATTGTAGCTGATGCACCCGTGTGCAATACACAATAGCTAGAGTGATAGTAAAAACAAATTCTTGTAGTGGAAATTTTTTGTAACAACACCAATAAGATAAGTATCCAACACAGGTTGAACCACGTAATTGCATATACGAGACAGCATTTATAATAGCTGACTCATAAAATGTTTTAGTCATTAATGATGTACGCAACAATATTGATCAAACCCTACAAGGCCTCGCTACACATAGAACGAATTATTAGCAACAACCTATCATTAAATGGTTTGATTTATTTTATATGAGAATGTCTCTTTTGACATGTAATTACCGGTAAACATGACCCAGTACATTCTATACTTTATATGGAATAGTACCAGGCCTATTTTTACAATTCAACGTAACGTTTTACAGCGCTAGGGACTTAAAATGTATTTTATATACTTCATAAAATATGTCACTTTTATGGGACGGTAACTTTATTACATACGTAGAGCATAAATTATCACTGAAGGAATGTCGTAAAATTATTTCAAAATCACACAACACGGAAGAACATACCTTTTCATTCAGCGTTGAATAACCTGAATGTTTTCTTCCTCGCTTATCAACGTTATGTAGCTCACATTGTTGTAATCGAGCAAGAAGCACGGTGTAAAGATGCAATAGAAATATTATATTCTCTTATTGCACGTAGTTCCAACTGCGATCGCTAGATGGCAGGCCCAACTGCGGGCCTGCTAGAGTCACCTAGTATATACTGGGTACGGTATTCTATAGATGGTTTACCATAAACATGGGTAGCATGAAAAGAAAATCGAGTTGCAAGTTCTGGGTCTATATTAATTTAGTCTTTGTACTTACGTCATTTAGATCACAATATCGAGTCTTTCGTACTTTGAACGTTCGAACGGGAAAACAAATTAATTTTAAATCAGTTAAATAAATTTATAAATTCTGTTGATCAATTTTCTTAATATATATATATACCAACAATGTTATGTACCTCGCTGTACGCACACCTATACAGTAAATAAGTTTCCAACGGATGAAAATCTGAAAATATTATGGTCACAAAACAGCG
Organism: Lepisma saccharinum; assembly: GCA_022664845.1. Lineage (NCBI taxonomy): Eukaryota > Metazoa > Arthropoda > Insecta > Zygentoma > Lepismatidae > Lepisma > Lepisma saccharinum. Next base: position 13,660 of record JAGDQP010026844.1, read on the forward strand.
GCCGCCTGTCAACCAGTTGTTGAACCCCCCACTGAAAGGTGTCACCGGTTTTGGAGACAAAGAACTAGATCACTGTTCGCCGCACGCCATTCTCATCTTGCAGTGTTTTCCCTTAAAGAAGGTTTTGCAGGCTGCGAAAAATAGTAGTCTGTTGGTGCAAGATCTGGTGAAAACGCCGAGTCGGGGAGTTTCTCCCAGTCACATTCCTCGATCTAAGACAGATTATTCTTGCCGTGAGTAGGTCAGTAGGTGCGCGTTATAACCGTATTTGATCACACCCTTGCGATTAACCAGAGTAACCAGAGCAGGACGTTTCTCTAACAATGCAGTCCGTAGACGTTCAAGCTGTAGACATTGATCGTCTGGTTACCTGGCAAGAGCTCAAAATGAATTATCCGGAAACACTCAACATCACTTTACAGGGGTGGAGATCCTGTTTTGCCACAACTCCTGCGGCTTCTTTTTAGGTATCCACTGCCGTTTGCGTGTAATGCTATGGTAGAGTACCCACTTTGCATTCCCTTTCACCATTCTGTAAATAGATGGCTCACGTCTGTGATGGATGAGTAGGGAACTGCAGATATCAACTCGTTGCTATTTCTGTTGAGGCGTTAATGCAAGGTATACCCATTTTCCGAGTTTCTGCAGATGACGATGGATGGTCGAATGGGTAACATGGAGTTCACTGGCCAGTCCTTCAACAGTTTGCACTGGATTTACCTCCACCGCTGCTCGCAAGGCATCGTTGTCCAGCTGCATCAGACTCCATTCCCGTGGCTTATCGGTGAGGCTGGTGTCCCCAGAACGAAACCTCTGGCACTTTCACACATCCACAACACAATGACAATATACCGCCTTGTTGTTTCGTGCCGCTGCGATGGCTGGATGTCCCTGGTGAAATTCATACATGAGAGGCCGTATGTGGTCCTCCGATACTGCCATTATCAAACACAAGCCAGTTTCAACAGTGGAGTAAACCGTTCTCCTTCTACACACAGTTGCACAATCATGTGCCCTATATGACTCAGCTATGGCAAGGGCCTTCTAGTTCCCTATTCGCTCGTCAGATGGTGTCATTGGAGCGGTCATCGCACATACGACATTACTTATGGGATAACTCGTTTGCAAAAATTGTCAGTAACGTTCTGAAAAGAAGGCCCAATGTAGACCCAGCAAAATTTTGCTCTTGTGGATCCACTGGACGTCCTATGGACATAAAATGAGACGTACATTGGACGTACGTTCACATGTTACAGCCCATCCGTTAAAATCCGTACTTGTCCATAATTGTTTGTACCTTATGTGGACATCCACTGAACATAACCATCGAGTCAACTTTGGAAGTCTAATGGACGTCCCTTGCCTTCTCCATTGGACGTACTCCTCCTGTGGACACAAAATGAATGGTATGACTGCATCCAATGATGTCCATAGGATGTACTTGTGCTATATTGGGATAGATATCAAATTGCAATCCAAGAATGAAAAAAAAATGAAATGACATAATGAAATTAAGATAAGAGCCATGAAGCGATTAAAATAGAGCATGGCTGAGAGGGAGATATTTGCGACTAATGAAAATCAAATATTCGGCTGCACTTCGGATATTCTCCCTGTTCATTAAAATAGTGAGAGTTAAGCTAGGTATTCTTCGGTTAGGTAAATCAGTGCTCGAAGTACGTTAGAAAATGTAAGGGAATGCTTGGAGAAGTGAGCTAGAAAAGTAAGGGAAAGCTTGCACCTAGTAGTGGCGATTGCCTATTGAAAGTAACGGCAATGAGCTCGCATTGATACAAAGGCAGAAGTACGCCAAATCCAAAATGAAATGGGTAAGGACATGGTCCCTCGTACTCTTCCCCCCCTCACACACACATATACTTTGAGCACTGAGGTAAACTTAAATTAATTACTTTAGGTCATCTTTAATCAGATACAATGGTTTGATTAATTCAAAACCTGATCTGAAAATATTATTCCATCGAAGGCGTTTAATCATCTTAGAAGTATCTAAACTGGATGCAAGTATTCTATTTTATCATACAACGCGCCATGGTTGAACTTTCGACAGTATCTCTACCAGATCGTTTAATTGGTGATAACATGCACCTTTAAGGTTAGAATACCTTAAAGTAGTTTTAAGATTATATGCATCAGTGGCCAAGTAAACGTGGGGCCAGCGGTTAATCCGCCCGAGGACCCACTTCCCGAGGGGCCGCGCCGACACAATAATCGCTTGATACCGAGCCGCCGTAACTCAGTGGTAGAGCGTTGGCGTAGAATTCGGGAGTTCCTGGGTTCGATCCCAGCGGCCGACCATCGTGACAGGTTTTTCCAGGTTTTTTCCACATTCACACCAGGCAAATGCCAGGATGGCACCTTCAATATAGGCCGTGGCTGACACCTTCCCGAATCCTTTCCCCTCCCTGACTCTCCGCACTCAGAATAACCATTCTCATGTATAGATTACGGCGAATGGGAGGAAGATATCTGTCATGGCACGTAAGCCCCCGTGCAGCCACCAGTTTTCCCGTGGAGTTCGGAATAATAAAAAATAAGATATTTCGGCCAAAAGTAGCAGTGTGAGCTTTTGATTGTGTTCGTGAACGGGCATCAACCAAGTTCATTTGCCCCGGGTTGGTCCCAGATTGCCTTACGCCGCTACTGATATAGTGATCACCCCAATTAGGCTGCACTTTTAAAATTAGAAACTTTCCCGATCCATTTAGAATTAACTATATGTGAATTACTGTTATATTAGAATAATTCTAAGGCACGGTGTAAAATAAGTAGGTGGGGAAAGGACACCACTCAGGAATGGAAAAATTATGTTCCCTAGACTACGAGGTGAAATATTCCGCATGTCCTTTATCAACGTTTAACGTCAGATTATATTAACAGCCATCACCAGAGGATACCATATATCCAGTAAACTAACGCAATTGCAATTGAAAGAATTAACCCTAGATTACTAAACTGGTCTGTGCAAAACGTTATTACTAAAGCATAGTCTGACAGACTACTTTAGAAAAAAAAATTAAAACATTTTTATAAATAATAACATATTTTAATTATTTTAAGTATGTTATAAACTTTAAAAAAATATTTAAAGAGTTTTCAATTGCATATCTAGTTTAATTGACACAGCAAGTACTGGCTTGATGTTCCCAACACATGGCTTCAGTATTAGTCGCGTAGTCTGTCAGACGACGTCCTCGTCCTCTATACTGCGTAAGTAAAGTTGGAAGTAACGCTAACACTAAACTGTAGTTTACTAGAAGACGCGAATTAAAATGACAAAGAAAGAAAGCGAGTAGGAAGGCAACGACCCTTCACCTTCATTGCCTATTCACGCACTGAAGGTGAACGGAGTATGAGATGCGTGGACTTAGTGGAAGGGGGGGGGAGATTTCAGCAATTGTCGCGTATTCTGTCAGAATACGGTTAACAATATAATCTAGGGTTAACAATATACCAAATTGGCGCCTGAACCCAATGGGATATTTTCTAATCTTCTATTCACCGGATTGCTACAAATTACCTTAAACTAAATTTTATTTTAATGCATCGTTTCTGATTTATGGGAAAATATTCATCATGTTTACCATTGACAGTTGTAGAATTTGGGCTCCAAATTAAGAACCTTGATATGAGTTGTATCATCATGTATCTCGAAAAGGAAGCGGAATCGACCACATGCTTACATAACTTTTTTTATTGTTTTGGTGTAATTAATTCGTCTGTAAAGTTTGTCCCACTTTAGATGTGTCCCGTATAATGGTGACCATCCCAATTAGGTTGCACATTAGAAACTTTCCCAATGCATTCAGAACTAATAACATGTGTGTTACTGGTTTATTAGAATACTTCTAAGGATATCCAAAAACATATTAATCAGTTTTATATATAGCTTCTGTCAGACTTTCATTTTTTGAATTGGATCTCTGTTTAATGTGTCGGCTCATTGATATAATAAGCTATAGTGATGGGTGATTTACTAGCAGATATAAGGTTAGTTCTAGTTTACTGTCTAATACCGAAGAAAGCCCCTTTATTGTCCACTATACAATTCTTTATTGTATTAGTCCACTTTCCTTTATTGTTTTCTTAATAGTTGGTTATGTTAGTGTAAGGTTAGATTAGGTCAAATCATGTTATACAGTGGAGAACCCAAAGTCTATTCATTGCGTAATTTCTACAATCTTCATTTATTTATTTATTTTACTATGACACATCTTGGAAGTAAATAAATCATTCAAATTCACCACGAGATTATTGTGTAAAATATTTGTCTTCATGGAAACAGAGGTCACCTTATGGTAATATAATTAAAATTCTCGACGTGAATTTAATCATTAACCTGAGAAGTTTCTTTATCTTCAACAAAGTATGAATAATGTAAAATAGACGTAGAGCAATCTGTAGAGTGCTCGCCTTGGAATCGGGAAGACCCGGGTTTTATTTCCGGTACCGGCTATCCTGACTGAGCATTCCCTCGACCACTCCAGGCAAATACTAAAATTGTACCTGAATAAAGCCAGGGCCAATCAATTTCCAAAATCTTTTTTCCATGTTATTTATTATCAAATATATCCATTGTAAAATAACTGAAATTGCCCTGTATCTGGATATTGTTAAATAAATAGGTAATATTTCGGTTAAGGTGATGGTAAACTAAAATTGTAGCTTTCCGCCGAATAACGCTGTATGGCACAATGCAGCAGATAACTTGAATTCGGTGCCGTCCACTTTCTTGCTTGCACATACATTGTTGTTCCGCTAAGAGACCAGTTTGCCAGCATACTAGCATGGGCGGATTTAGGGGAGAGATCCTTGGGGGCACGATAGAGACCTGGGGGGGGGGGCAATCACTTTAAAAGCTATCGTTTAGAATGAAACATTTAAAGTCATTCTGAAATGACGGGGGAATGTCCTCCAAAAATCCGCCCATGCATACTAGTGTCATCCATCTCTTGACCAAAGGCGAAACGAACCTTTCAGTATATGTCGGTCATTTTCCGTACAGAATGATTCAACTGGTAACTCTGCACATTTCGCAATGTGCCATACAGCGTTATTCGGTTGTATGCTTCAATTCTCGACTTACTTGTTAGCGAAAGGATACACTACACAAAGAATTCTCGGGTACACTTTATTTTGTGGTCTGCAAAATATAACGAAGTTTCGAGGCATGCAAGTGTGAAATTAGAGTGAAAGAGCGAAACGCATTTTGGATTATTTGCCTGCTTCCAGGTTTGGGTGAGCACATGGAGTCAGCGTTAAACGTCATGTGCATCGCGTAGAATGAAGAGAAGTATCTCATCAAACTTTATCTAAACCGTCTTCGTTTTTTCGACATTATGTTTGTGAATTTTGTAGCAAATATGTCATTCATAAATCATAATAGAATTCCTTCGCATGCTGCCCTGCAACTCGAGTGCGTATTTAACGAAATAATAATGATATATGGCTCTTCGTAACACTTTTTGGATTACCGACTCTTGATAGGTATTTATAGAATCAAGAATGACCCGTTATGCAGACTATGCCCCGGACGAGAAATCGCAATGCTTAGTAGGCCTACATTATTTCGGATCAGCGAAGTACTAAAGACGTTAATCCCAGTTAAAGATGACTGTAACGAATAGAAGTTAGGGTAACCCAACCTAACATAAACTTCAATCTTTTGAAAGATCCTGGGGAGTTTTTAAAGAGTAGCCAACCTTTTAGTTTTTGCAGTTTGGAATTAGGTATTACTTTAGCGTACGTCTAGCATGATTTCTCCGAACGAAATAATTCACAACCCATGAATCGGAATCATGGTAATGCTACATCAGGGTGACATGTTTATTTACATATTACCATTAATATGTTGCTACAAAAGACACGGACAGTATGTCGAGTGAGCGATAGTGTAACCAAGACGGGTTAGAAAAACTCAGGTTAGGTTCCAAACACCTTTATTCTATCAAATTTCCCATCCCAAATAGAGCATATAGTAGCCCTTCCAAATAGAGGGAGCTACCATTATCATTGAATATGACACCAACATATTTGTAGATAAATTAGGTTGGTTCGGAAAGAAATCGAAACTTCTCTGTTAGATAAAGTATTGAAATAATGCTACCTAAAATAAAGTACTTTTCATTAAGGGGGCGCGCTCCCCCATGTCTCTCTCTGGATTTGCCACTGAGGGAGAACTTAATATACATATTTACGGCCCATCCTTCTAAGATATTCAATTACACATATATTGACAGGCTTTTTAGTTGTAAAGCTGATTACAATAATCAGAGGTTTGGGTTCGGAGCGGACCACCTCCCCCGTGATATTTATCGGTGCAAATTTAGCATTAGTATGAGATTGGTTACAAAACTCAACTAATCTCTGTCTTATTGCATTTCTTTCTTCTAGCCCTCATTTTCCTACAGTTTTCCCTTTTTGTCCTGCACCCACTAATGTATTAAAATCGCCCATCAATACGATAATGCACCTTCTGTTCTATCTGAATTAACCCTTCCAGATATTCGTTGTTTATTTTGACCATCTCTTCCGAAAATTTAGTTATGAGCATTTACATCTGCCTCATAACCAGGTTCTTCCTTTGAGTCTTACCATAATCACGAGATCACTGGTGTGGTCTACTTTCATTACCTTTTCTTTAAAATAGTTTTCAAGGACTAGAGACGCTTCACTTGTTCCTCGTCTTTCCGGTCCCGAATAAAACATCTTATATTCTTCATCTTGAATTTTAGCGGTTCCTTGCAATCTTACTTCACAAAGACCTACTGTCTCCATAATTTTTACCTTGATTTCTAGTTTCAGGTTTTTCTACTTCTCATCTTTCAACAATGACCCAACATTCCATTCTCCGATCCTTAATCCTATCTCTGATTTTGACTATTCTTGTAAAATTGTATATTGTTTGTTATTGGAAGCAGAGTCTACAAAATTAGTTTTTCTCTTTACAGAATATTCTGGACAACAACATTTGCAATATCTTTCATCATAGGATTGCAGATAGTTATCAGTGCTTGGAGTAAGTTCCAGAATGATCCAATCACAATCACATACAGTAGAGGTGAAGGTAGTGTAAAATTCCCTCTAGCCTCCATGATATTTTGTCCAAATGATATTACATCAACAGAGAAAATAAATGCTTTGACAAAGAGGTAATTATGCACGCAATACACTACCAGAGTAATGAGTTTCGTTATTAGAACATATGTCAAACATTCACGAATTTATGAGTAGTAATCCCCCCACCCTATCGGAACGGAAAGTTTGAAATGTTATTTAACTGATTTCAGTGTGAAAATTAAATCATCTGGCCCTATGGTGGAAGGAAGAGGAGGAAGTGAAGACAGAATCGTACACTAGATGAAGTTTAATCATCAACTTTTTAAAAGGTGCATAAATTAGGCATGAATTACATATTTTAAAGTTTTTAATTCAGAGCAAGAAAGAAAAAAATAGCTACAGGTTTACAATTTTGTCTTGGTTAAGTGCGATAATCAAATACGTTCTCCGTTGGTTACGCAGAAACTTACGCTGGCTACTTGTTTCAATTGTCAAGCAAATCACCGGACAAATTAAAGAGATTGGTCAATGTTGTACTTAATCTCTGATGCATTTCAGAAGACATCCAAGGAAATTAATTTCTATCCAACGTTAACCATCTAAACGACCAACCTTTGTTGAGATGTAGGATCAAGAAACACTATTCTCAGCCGACAGCAACCAGACACCAAATAGCAAGAACTATCCATTGATACAGTTAAAGAAAAAAAAAGTCAGGGATTAATATCTAGCAGGGAATATTCTACAAACGACGACTGTAAAGATTTTCCAGATAGTTATAAATATTCTACAAACTACGACTGAAAAGTTTTTCCAGATACAATAAAACCTCTGTTAACCAAAATACTATTAATCGAAATAGCGTTTAACCGAAACGGCAAAAAAAAAAAAAAAAAAATCGAAAACAATAAAATTTGAAATAACAGAAAAGAGAGAAGGTTTTTTCTTCTTCAAAAAATAGTAAACTTAGTTGTATAAGAAGTTGTCCAACTATAGAAGCATTTAAAGCTTTATTAAAAGACTGTTATATACGTAATCTAAAAGTAAATTTTTTATCATTGTCTTCATTTTTTTCACTTTAAAGCTTGAAAAAATACACATTTTTTAAGCCGAAATTTTGGTTAACCGAAATGACCTCCGCCTCCTTTATTTCGGATAACACAGGTTCTACTGTAGTTATATCCATCTGTTCCACTGCTATTGGTAGGAAGAATAGATCACGTAATATCCTGAGGATGTAAATACAGTTCTATACCTATAGTTTTTGTTTTCTGTGACTGTGAATTCATCCTTATTGTTCCTGAGCCTAATGCTAAGCCGGAAAATGATTTTCCATCATGAATGTGCAATGGACAGAGGAACGAAATCAAATGAGTTACATAGGGTTTTACGATATATATGTCTACGATATGTCTATGTCCTTTCTTCGTAGAAAAAAGCGCCGTATCTATGATCTATGTTTTGGAATTAATGTCCCGGCTTTTCATTTGGAGAATATGGCAGCCCTAGTACAGCACCAATATAACATAGTTGCGGAAATATGGCATACAACCATTAACATACTAATATAAAACATTTCTTACAAACCGCATGCTAAGCGCATAGACCGCTCTGGATTGTGGCCTTAGTATTCACATGTTACGTGTATAGAACAAGCATAAAACGTTTATCGTACAAATTTAGGTCGGTCTTGCATTTAACCTTATATCTATGTAATTCAACTAGTACTTTCGAAGTCTTGCATTTCAAACCTTATATCTATGTAATTCGACTAGCAACAGTAACTCCCTCACAAACAAACACTGATAAAGAGAATAAGAGGTGAAGGATCGATTCTCTTATACAGCGTGCTAATTACCAGTGGGACTGGAAAATTCACCTGGAAAATTTGTATCCCCCTCTACAAAGCTAGTCTTTGCATCTCCAAGGGAACAGAATACCCCCCCCCCCCAAGTAAAAATTAGTGGCTTATGACAGCGGGAGGTAACGGTAAGAACTTAGACCTTGAAGTCTTCGTTCTTCGAGAATTACAATCTGTGTAGCGAACAAATAATAATAATAAAAATATTTTTAACGCAATATTTTGTGTGTAGTCATGGGCGGATTTATGGGGGGCATTTCTCCCAGTCATTTCAGAATTACTTCAAATGTTTAATTCTAAACGATAGCTTTGAAATTTGTTATCAATATAATAAATTGCGTTGCTCCCACATCCCCCTTCAGGGTCTCTGTCCTAAATCCGCCTATGCGTGTAGTGCAGTGAAAATTTCAAAAATTCTCATGAAGTAGCTATTTATAAGATATTCTTGAAAAATCATAATATGAAAATATATCTAGTAGTTCATTTTATGCATTTGATTCAGACCCATCTTCATTTTAATAAATTACCTATGAAAATGACCGGAAAGAGCTAAGAAAACATGTATTGCCAAAGCTTTTTGGTAATATCCAAGATGTTATACATCCATTCTTATGATGTCGCTGAAAGTCTGTACCAGTGCTATCACTCGGCTCCTGTTGCGCATATATCCTTAAAACATAAAACATGCATACTAAAGTACACATGCAGAATCACATGCTGATGTTGCTGAAAGTAGTAGCGTCCAGAAAATACCTCTACGGAAAAGCAACTTCAAATGTTTAAATAGCAGTGGGTGCTGAATTTGTTCTCTTTGAAACAAGTTCTAAATTTTAAACAACTTTTAGAAGAAACACTTTTCGATGGATCATACCCTTTAGCAGCTACAAGAGCTAATTAGTAGGTCAACTTTAATATGGTGCAGATGGTTTTTGGGACTTATCGGATGCTGTAACTCAAAGGGAATAATAAACAAAGATTCGGAACTAAAGTGAATTTCGAAATTGGATTTGTAGCAAGCATCAAATGGCCAAATTTTCGAAAACACGGGCGGCGTTGTAGGAATATCTCTATTTACAGTGCGTGTGTGAACTATTTCAAATTTTAAAATATAAACAGGGGTTAATTTTGCTTTCTTTGAAACAAACACATTTTTTTAACAATCTTTAGAGGAACCTTTTTGATATTTTGCACCGTTTAGTAGTTACAAGGTCTAATAAAGTGATTAATTTCGTGATTGGTGGAGGTATATAAAGAAATGAAACACAAAGACCGATTGTAAATGATGGAAAATATTACTTTTAATAAAACGGCAATATATATAACATTAATGTCAATACACGTTACCATGAAAAGTAATAGTTATAAGATGATAATTGTCTGGGCTTTATAAGCACGAAAATCACAAGGCAAAATCAGTAACAGCAGCAACAGCTTTAGAAGTATATTAATTATCGTGATCATCGTCGTAGTTGCTGTTGTAGTATTCAGTTTCATCAAAATCTTGCAACTTCTGCTGGATTTCTGGTTACTTTAGTAAATTCTTAATCAATTCTAGGAAGTGAGTCCCTTTTTATCATCGTGCGATTCGGGCTTTTGGAAAGATAACTTACAACTGAATCAGAAGTGACGAGAAATGATTCAGCACATTACGTAAAGTTGTTTGGGGAAACACTTCCTTGTATGTGCTTCCGGGTACTTCTTCATACTTTTATGCCGCTCCTCTTGTGGATCTTCATGTAGCATGCCGATGGGTAATATAACATTCTCAAGTACTTTTCTCCCATGTATCAGGAATTTGTGAATCGTACCACGCATATAACACCACGGATAGCGTTTCACGTATAATTGATATACACACATTTATTGTTACTTTGGCGTATTTCCCAAATGCCTGAACCTTGACCGGGAATTCACAAGACAATAATTGGGAATATTGTGTATCTAAAGATTTTTGTGACGTATTAACTTATGACGATGAATCACGTAAAAAGTGCTATCATTCTTATTGTTATTAAGACAAGCCTTTTTGGTTCATCCCATAGACTATCTAGGAAGGGGGCTTGGCCGATGACAACATTTTATCTTAAAATTGCAACATTTAATATATGTAAAGGATACAGTAGGAACACATGTGAAATTCTTAATCAAAACCTACGAGAAAAATCCATCCATATCTTAGATCTTCAGAAAATTGATTTTCCTGATTTGATTATAAGGGACTATACCTACATTAAAAATTGTAAAGTCATAAAGAAAGTGGGTGTCAGTTTTCTGCTTTGTAAAGGTATAGATTACGAAGAAATTTTGAAAGCACCAGATAAACGGAGTTTTGTTATTAAAGTTGCTAGTTTATTATATTTAATGTTTATATTTCTTGTGGTACGAAAAAAAGCTTTAATTCGATACATGAACGCCCTGCGACGACATCCCCAAATAATTTTTCTTTATCTTTTGAAGAAATTATGAACTTCTTTCAGTTTTGTGAAGAGTGGAAAATTTTCTGTCCAAACACTACTCTCTTTACTCGAAATTTGTCACAATTGTCGGAGTAAATTAGGTTATATTTTAGTAAGGGAAGATATGATACCCTTTCTACGCAATAGTCATGTTACCAAGCTCGGCATTTCAGATCACTTCAAATTTTGCGTTAATTAGGTATGGGAATTACCTTTATATTTACGAAGGTCCTATACTTGGAGACTGAACGCGGACCTATTGCAGACGAAACAGTTCAACTAGTTAACTGAGGAATTATGGTTAGAGATAGATCTGTGCCACAATAGGCAGGGTGAGGCGCTACACTTATTGGAACAAAAAAAATACATTTTCGTTATGAATACAAAGCATTTACTAATACCTACTATGCTGATAGAAACAAATGTTGTTTTAGTTCCCAAAAGAAACCAAAAAAGAATAATAA
>JAGDQP010026845.1:5463-25516 GCA_022664845.1 Lepisma saccharinum
CCAGGGTATGAATATCAACGACCGGAGCAACCACTACAAAGTCCTTCGAGGCCCTACGTTTCAACATCACCAAGTTCTTCTCCAGGGTATGAATATCAACGACCGGAGCAACCACTACAAAGTTCTTCTTCAGGACCAACATATACGCCACAGTCTCAACCCTCACAAAGTCCAGGTTCCAGTCCATCTTATTCTCCTTCTCATCAGCCTTCACAGAGTCCTTCGAGGCAATACGTTTCAACATCAAGTTCTTCTTCAGGGTATGAATATCAACGACCGGAGCAACCACTACAAAGTCCTTCTCCACGACCAACATATGCTCCACCACCCCCACAAAGCTCTTCAAGACCAACATATGCTCCACCAGCTTCACAAAGTTCTTCAAGACCATCATATTCTCGACCTGTGCAACCATCGCAAAGTCCTTCAAAACCAACATATGCATCACCTCAACAACCAAGCCAAAGTCCTCAAAGACCAACATACCTACCCCCACCGCAATCAGAAGGTCCTGCTTCAAGGCCAACATACGATTCTTCATCACCACAAAATCCCACACAAGATTATGCACCTGTAGCGACACCACAGAGTTTGGTTCGAAGACCTATTCAAGAACAATCACCACCAGAAATTTCAAGAACGAATCCTTTTGATACTTCTTCGGAACAGAGATACAATTCTCCTCCATCACAAGTGTTGATCAGCGAAAATGAGATACCTTCCAGAACACCGATACACACGCCATTATTTCAGTATCCTGAAGAACGCGACGAATCTTCCAAAGAACAGTCTACACCGCTAGAGTATCCAGTATCTTTACCGGCCCTTTCGGCGGATCATAAATTTTCACCACCAGCAAGGCAGTACTACGAAGAGCAGTACGAAGAATCTTTCCCATTAACTAATCAATCTTCCCAACAAGATTCTTACAGATATCCGGTGCCAGAACAGTCATTTGAAGAAACACCAATTAAAACTACAGCCAAGAATTTAGGAGAAAATAATCTTGCAGCTTTATTCGTTGATGTTTCTGCTTCTGGCCAAGGAATCCAGCAAAACGCACAGTCAGAGCGTGTCTTGTCTCCTTTAAGGACAAATGAAGAATTACAAGATTTACATTTCAATACAGTGCCCCAAAACGAACAAAGTGAACAATATGACACAGAACTTAATACGTACAGTTCTCCTAAACCTTTCAGTCTACCACAACAGTTTGACGCCAGTCATAAATCAGACAGAGGAAGTTCTACGTTTGAAATCATTCCTAGCATAGAACTGGATATAGCTCAACTGGAAAAAGAAGCACGCGTTCGTAGCGGTGAAGCTGACTCCTTTTACACAGGATACTCATCTCAAAATAGTAACTATAGACCTTACCGAAGGGTGAGGTCATCTTATGTTCATCAGGCATCTTCAACGAACAAGCGATAGTTATAACAGCAACTAGAAAGAAAATATGACACTGATACATTCTTCGTACGGAGATACACACATGGAGCGAAGTGACTGCCATATTAATTAATGATAAATTAAGGAACTTGAAGTGCCAAACCATATTTTTCTCCAGTGATTAAGAATATATTCGTTCATAAAAGAGACACTGTGTAGGAAGTGAGTTTTGTAATATGTATATACGGGTTTACTTTCTTGTAAAATTCAGAAATATATCTAACCTACTTAATGTATAAACGCAATACACATATCCAATACGCAGTCAACGTAAGTAACCAACTCCTTGATCTTGTAGTTATTCTTTTTACCACTAGAACCACATACATATTTGAATAAATGTTAACTGATTAAAGGGTAGAGAGATAAAAACAAACAGGCAGATTGGAGTCAGTATACTAACACTTTTGGTAATTTCAAGAACACAACCTATATAAAGAATTTATCTTAGTAATAAAGAAAAGAACTGTCGTCTTTTTTAATTCTCGTGGCTAGTAGATAGTAAAACTTATTCAAACATACTTTAAGAATTCTTTTCTGTTCGCCCGCAATAATACGAAAAAGAACATTAATGTCACATACACATCATCATCAAACTGTATGATTGCTTGCAATACCTTTCATTATTATTTAGTTTTAAAGGAGAAAATTAAAACAAACAATTCAATTACTCTTGAATAAAATTAGTAATGTTAAGAATTATATACCTCCCTGAAGGCGATTAGAACTTGTCGTAGACTTGGACTTAGGGGTATAGTTGCGTTGTGCAGTTTTTATTATCCATAGATTGAAAGCTATTATTGGTAACTTGAATTATGTTAATGGAACACTGCACCTAGCATAATCATTATATTAGAAATTGACGTAAGTTACAGAGATTTAAATCACAATTTGAGAGTGTTAATTCCTTGAAATTCCTCTGTAGAATTCGATTCCACGACCTTTCTGTTACAGAATGACCACGTTCAACTTGAGCACTCCGCCTGATGAATGATTATAGTGTACAAACCATTAGCTGCACAGTTTACTTGTAAGTTGATATTATGAAAGGCGAGAAAGACAACTAACGTGAATTAACTAATGTAACTGTACATTAAACTTACAAGCTATACGAGGGACGTATAATCTTATTCAATGGTTTTATGGAACCGCAGAAGTTTAGCAAATCAATTCTTCCAACAAGCACTTAGATGCATATAAAGGACTCAATCATATAGACAACTGCCAGAAAATCATATTGTAAAAAGAAGCAAAACATTTGAAGCCCCATATTTATACGAGAAGATTCCTTTTGAATCCAAACAGTTGAAGTTTACAGGGTCCATCAGATGAATCGATCATGCGCAAATGATAATTATATTAAAACCAAGATAGTGTTTGTACGTAACTCTACACTTCATTTCATATTAATTTTAATGTACGTTTAGAAACACCACTTTCAATCTTTTCTGAGTCTATATCAACATATGATAACGAAAACATCAACAGTTTCGAATTCCGAGTCACCTATTCATTTCTGCTAAAAGTATACAAGTCAGATATACTCCCTTTATATTTATTCCATGCAAGTTCTACATTAACTAGTTTCCAATACGGATCCTAAATAAAAGTTATGCCCTATATTTCACTGGCGAATGCTTCGGCTTCTGGGCAAGAGGAGAAAGCGAAATTCGTCACTTCATTTTTTCCTTTTGTAAATGAATACAGGAACAAACATATTTCCATGTATTGAAAACCCATCACCCGCCAGTTGAAAAACACACGCGAAATGACATGAGCTATTTATGGATTAAAGATGAAAAAATAGGAGACGAATGTGAAAAAACAGACAAAATAATGTCAGCTTTGGTTTAAAATTCATTTGTTTTAAACGGATGTCTTTTTGTAGTAATCAGTAGTACTTCTTTTATGGTTCTGTATGGCAGTGAACTTTTGTATGCATTTTAGAAGGCATTTTGTGTAGTATGCTATGCAAATTCCAGATTGACCTAAAACTGAATTTTTGAACTTCCACTATGCTAGTTAACTGCTACCTTTAAAGTTGTTTTGGTGATGCCAATGTGTGTGACTGCATTCATAATAAATTGTGTACACTTCACAACGTTCAGAAGAGATCCTGGGTAAAAACACTCCTATATTATAAGAACCATTTTTCATACCTTTAGCAAGAGTTGAAGCTGGTTACTTATTATGATTGATTAATTTTTCATGGCGGAGGTTAAACTTCTGTGATAGAGAAATTATTTTTTCAATGAAAAAATTCTAATTCGTGACACAAACCAAACGATAATCATATATACAGCAAAAATATCTAAAGAATTTTAATAATGCTTGGAAAAGTAATTTTATCCCTGTAACATTCATTTCTCTTATCGTTCAGAAAGTGATCGCAACAAAAATCAACTTTGGAGCAGGACATTTGACGTTTCGATGTGTTGCTGAAAAAATATTAAATATCTTTCACGCTTGTAACGAAGTGCTAAGCAAACCACGAAAGCAAATTAGTGTCTGAAGTTGGAAGCAAAGTAACACAAGCAAGCACTTTGTTTACAACATTCACGCTATTTTGATATCAGTCAAGCAAGGTTTCTAAGTACCGATATTAAGTGTCTACATGCAATTAATTGACGAATTAATCTTATCTTCATGAAATACTTAACATGAACAAACAAGATTTTACTTTATATATGTATATATCAAAACGCATATGGAGCAAATATGTAAAAGCATTTACTCATCTAGTACATAAAATGAAAATATAGAAGAATGCTTAAGGACAGTAAATTAATACATGAAGTTTCACCAATCTGATTTTGATATTAAGACTAAATAAAAATCTCCCAGTGGTTTCAAAGATGGCGGCTTGGTGCCGAAACCCGTTACCTATTTCTATTCAGACCACTGGGTCATGTGCGAAAGTATAAGCTTTTTCTTTGATGAATCAATTGTTAAATTGTCTGCTGTTCAGGAAAGTATCTTTGATTCTTACTGACAGGAAAAATATAGCAACCTAAAAGTCACTTAAGTTTATCGTCACAGCAAAGCTTGTTCACAAACAGTTTAAAAAGTTGAAGTAGCGGATAGCAGACTATTCATCCTTATTAAATAATACGATCATATGTTCTCAGTCATTAAAAAAGAATACGTAATAAAGAAATAAAAAGTTCGTAAACCATCACCTTAAGTTAGTAAATACTAAAGAAAATCATCCGAACACACGGACTAGGAAACATTAAGGTATATAAAAAAGTAAATTAAGCAAAGAAACTGTGCCATATAGATATTACATGAGGATCTGCCTCCAGGTAATGAGGCACAACTAAAAATTATATTATGTAATGTTTGCATGTATGTAAAAGAAATAAAGCATTATTTTCAGAAACAATGTTTAACTATACCCAACAAAAACTACTAATTCTAAACTAGAAATGTTATATAAGTTTTAATTAAATACATTTTCTTTAATTACGCTAAGTAATAACATGGATTCTGAATCCGTACGGCACTCACAGGAATTTAGAAAATGTTTTATACAACTTCAAGTCTTCTTCGAATCCTTGCTCTATTAACCCACACAAAACATGCTACAGTCCAATCTCAAAATAACTATTTTCTAGTGACAAGATAAGTACCGTACATCTTTACATCGGAGTTATTGTTGTATCGAGGTGTTATATATGTCCACCTCTCATCATATTTAAACGTAAAAGCACACGAAAAAGAGCTCGCAATGGCTTATGTTCGGTAAAATTTTAACATTACGCCAAATCCTTTGGGGGAAAAAAAAGTTACTTTTATCTGTATTTTACTTCGTGAGTTTCAAGCAATAAATACATTTCATAGCCACTTTAGTTTGCTATCTAAATCGCTCAACACATACTTACGCGGAATTGATCAATGAGGAACGCCATTCGTCATATATGTGAAGAGCTTAAGCAATTATTGCTATTTAGAACATAAAGGAAAAAAAAAAGTTAATTTCATGTCCAAATTACTTCGGCGTAGCCGCTGCAATCATCCAGGATAAAATCTATTTCATAAAATGTTCATCCTCAGGCAAGAACAAAAGGGTGTGTCAGCATATTCATCTGTAAAATGTAACTTCGTGAAACGTGTGTCGTCACGCGATTTTGAAGCAGCTACCAGATGTATACGAAGAAAATATAAGTGTACAGTAGGATAGTTACTAACAAATTGGCCAAACTCGTCAGCTGACTCTATGTCCTCGTCCTTTGCATACTTATAGGCAGCGATGCTTCTGTTGCTTTAGCTCATCAACGGAAAATCACGAGGAGGAATTTTAAGGTAGAGTACGTTTCCAATTCTTGGGGGAAAAGAGTGAGTTCAGACAAAGGTTGTTTAACCTTGAAATAAGCTAAACTGGATCAGATCCCGGTGTTAGCTTGACAGTTTTTTTTACTGACGTTTCAATTGACACTTGAATCTGAGTTTAAAACGCAGAAGGAGAGAGAGGCAGAAAAACATACAACTATCTACGTACTTCCCCTTACTTGTGTTATTTTGAATTTAGTTTTTATTAAAACCTTAACGGTAAGTTTTGTACTATATAATTATAACGAAAAGATTTAAATATTTGTTACTAGAAGATCGTTTATAGTAAATTGTTCAATAGAAAGATTATAAGAAATTTTGATTTTAAAACGGGAACTTATGTGAAGATGGTGGGTGGTTCAATGTTTGTTTAATAGGGTTTCTCGGAAAGAAAAGAAAATTTCAGTAAGAATGCGTCTATATGTGTTGAGGGACGAACTTTCGGTAATTAAACAAGGTGTTTCTTATATGAAAGTCAAACGCCACAGACGAATTCCTGACATCAAAGAAAAAAAGTTCATATAAACATGGGTTCATTTTCGATTAATTGATTGAATTATTACGTCCTAAATGAACTGGTAAGCTTGTAACGACGGGACTTACAGGTTTTGATAAAGTGGGTTCCGAACCACTCCGTTCAATGGACACCAGTGGGATTTGAACCCGTGACCACACGCACAGAAAGCGAGCGCGATAACCTCTCAGCCACTCCGAGGTAGTCCATTTTCGAGATACAGGGTTTTGAATTTGGAGAATAAAACCTACCCCCTGGTAAAGAAAAGTAACTTTTCCGAATAAATTATTAAAGAAAATTTTGTTATTGGGAGCTGATTTATATTAGTATGGTGAATATTAGCAGGTAAAATGTCAAGTTACCGGGTAATCAGTGTTGTCAACCTTGCAGAAATTTTGTCAATTGTCTCTACGTCAGTTTACTGGATATTTGGTATCCCCGAGTGACGATAAATATAACTGTGAAGCATACACTGCAATGCTGCCATCTGAGGATAAGACAAGGTTAAATAACTGAATTGATAATTTGCATGATATATCGAATACTGCTCATTTCAAGAGACATGTGTAAAGGGACTAGTTTCTTGGTCGTCATATAGTGAATCACCATACAAAGCTTTTTCCCTAGTTTTATTAATGAAATAGAACATTATGGTGGGCTTTGAATTTTATTTTAAGGCTTTTAGGTAACTTTGGCTCAGGCCGAATGGATGACGATGAGTGAATTGGTGGAGTGAAGAAACCAGGAGAAAATGGGAGAATCCCGAGAAAACCCACGCATACGGTGTCTGTCCACACAAAGCCCACGTGGCACTACAGTGGGGTTTGAACTCCCCTGCTAGCCAATTGATAAAATTTTCACGAGGTTGGAAACACTGAACCAGATAACGTAACACTTTGCCCCCCCCCCCCCCACAATGTCCACCATACTGATACAAATAAACTGTAAAACAGCGAAATTTTCTTAATGTATCTTTAATGTCCTATCGTGAAATACTATGTTTCTTAAGCTTCGTTTCTTACGCAAACGTGTATGATGTACGTTGTGATGATGTACAACGTACATCATGCACTTTTATATAACGCCTCGTTAAGTTAGTCACATAGACAAATACACATTTGAACACAATCATTTACATTAAAACATGCATATTTAAACAAAGAAGCGTCGTTATCATCATCCAGAAGGAGGTCTTATTTAGGTTTATAGACCGAAAAGCTTCGTAAGAAAATCAGTTTCTTAAGTGAGGACTATAAAAACGACGTAAGTAAATGGCATTGTGTTCATAATTATTTAATATTCACATCAGAATACTGATCTTAATGCACATTCATTTAAATGTCTTTGCAGTTCATTTGAATAGAAATATACGATTAAAATGACTCATTACTTTACTTTCACTATTTCAATTTTAAAAATCTCAGTCTACCGAATTTTTCCTTCTTTTCCTGTTCCTAACAGCGAACGGAACTTCTGTAGGTTATCTTCCTCAGAGCAGCCGAAGCTCGTTAGCACAGAATTTATTTACTACCCATGCTTATTCTATAACAGAGTTAGAGTATTAAACATGTACCGTAACAGCAGTCTCCAGTCATCTCATCCCGTGTATTTGCACCAAAACGCACGCATTTATGGTCATTTGTCAGGGTCTTACTCAATTTTCTCAACCATAAAGTGTCACCGGCAGAATAAGAATTCTACAAATCAACTTTATTGATATTAATTGCAAGGTTAGAATCTTCTAGACTAAATACAAACATGCGTTGTCCGATGCTAAGCGACTTTTTATTCCTTCCGTGACCTCGTTTTCTCTTGTTACAAATGCTCCCAAGTATTTAAACTTTTCTATTTTCTCTACGATCTCATCCTTATTTCCTTCATCCCCTGTGTTTTCATTTTTTTATCATATATTTTGTTTTCTCCACGTTCATTTGTAGCTCCATTTCCTTGCAAGCTTCTAATAGCACAACGGTGTTAATTTGTAGTTCATGTATATGGTCTCCTATTGAATCTACATCATTCGCATAAACGAACAGCTGGTTCAATCCACTGAATATTAGTCCCTTTTGTGCACTTTTATTTTTAGACTAGCATAAAATGTTGACCTTTCCAATTATAGAATGTTATACATTAATATATACAGGAGTTGGACAAAAAAATCTAAAACGTTTGAAGAAGTGTGAAAATCATACCTAGTATGGTGTGGGGCCTCCTTTTGCGTCCAAAACAGCTTGGATCCGACGTGGAATGGACGTATACAGCTCCTGAATCGTGGTGTGTGGAATGTTGTACCATTCTTCCTCCAAAACATGCTCCAGTTCCTTAAGGGATGATGGTGGAGGGTAATGAGACCGAACACGCCTTTCTAACACAGACCACAATGGCTCAATGATGTTCAGATCTGGTGATTGTGGGACCCAGGGGAGGTGTGATAGCTCCTGGTCATGCTCCTCAAACCATGATTGCACCGTTTTTGCAGCGTGACAGGGTGCCAAATCATCTTGGTAGATGCCATCACCATCCGGGAACAATGTGTGGGCCATGGGTAGAACCTGGTCCCCCAAAATGGCCTCATACGCCTTAGCATTCATCGTTCCATGCAGGGCTATGATGGGACCTGCAGAAAACCACGATATCACTGCCCATACTGTAACAGAACCACCCCCATGCTTTACAGTTGGGCGCAGACAGTCTGGATCATAGGCCTGCGACGGTGTTCTCCATACGTAAACACGACCGGTTGTTGGAAACAAGGTGTAGGTCGATTCATCGGAATACATTACGTGTTTCCACTGATCAAGCGTCCACTCCTTGTGGTCCTTGCACCACTGGATACGCCGCTTCGCATTTACTGCTGTGACCAGAGGTTTGGCGATCGCGGCCCTGCCATGAATTTTCATTTTATGAAGTTCTCGTCGCACTGTTTTTGATGAAACCGGGTTCTGTAGGCCGGAATTGAGTTCAGACGTAATTTTCATTGCAGTGGTCTGCTTTTTAGCTGCTACAATCCGTTTTAATGCCCTCCTGTCCCTATCGGACAGGATTGTCTTTCGACCACTGTTGTGCTTTGCAGACGTTGTTTGCCCATGCACTGTGTATGCCCTCGTGACATTGGACACAGTGCCTGTCGATACCACCACAATGGTCGCCACTGTTGTCACTGAAGCTCCAACCAGACGGGCACCAACGATCATGCCTCTTTGGAAGTCTGTCAGATCGCCCATTTTACCGCACCACTTGCACACCACGACACTCACAGGTGAACTGGGTACTGCTGACGGAAGAGGAAGGTCCACATGACACATTGAAAACAAAACACGATCGGCAACCGCAACACGTGGTGTACAGTGGCGGGCCACACTTACGTGTCCTGTATGACGTGTTTTTAGATTTTTTGTCCAACCCCTGTATGTAGAAGTTTAAAATTAAGCTCACATTTCAATAGTCACAATTTATGTAAATTATGAACTACATCCATCTAGCTCGCGGTTAGTACGTATTATTAAAGGATTCTGGTAAAATTATTGTGCACTATGACGCATACATGGACGTTGAGGTTAAAAAATTGATTTTACATTAATAACATCTAAAATAAAACCTTCTCCTACACAAACAACAATAATGTTTAAATGGACATCCAATCTCGGCATAAGGATATGGATTGACTCATAACAAAAACAAGGTTACAAGCAATAATTAAAATAGACACAATAAAGTATACGAGAAAATAGCGAACTCAACGATTTATTTCTGTTTAATAATACAAATATTTTACGGTTTTCCTTTCTTTAACTATACTCATCAATTATATACAGAAATCTCGTCGATTTTAAAACACAATAACAGTGACACACTTTTTACTTAACCTTCTTCATATTTTATCCAAGTTTCTGATTATGTTATATCACTACCAGTTTCTTAAATATCGATGCCTACGATCTTATGAATTTGTTGAATGAAATTCTACATTTCATTTATTGCATCACTGAATTTGATTAAAACACTACTCAATATTCTATTTGATATGCGAGATAAATCGCTTTTAATTTTCGGTTGAACCAAATGGTAACTGTTAGTAAAGAAAGAAGAAAATACAATCCGCTCACTTGCAAGTTGAGTAAAATTTTACAGGTTCCAGCACTATTTCATTATTCGAATAATAACCAAACAAAACTCTACCACTTAAAGATGATGATGATTAATTACCTCTAGCTGTGAAAGTTCCATATCACCATAATCATACACAATCAGATATCCAAGTTCTATTAAAAAACGTGAAAGCACTATCGGCAATAATATAAGGTACACAACATTTTTTTTTTTTTTGCTTTGCTTTAATGATATTTGATATTACAGTGTTATAATCAATAATCAAACGTGAAGCATGACAATAAGAACCAAATAATGTCTCTTTACCCAGACTGATACTTTGTTCTTTCACAATTTTATCCATTAACTATTTTCTTTACATCTTAAAGAATTTGCATTTAATCTTATATACAAATTCCAAAACACAAAAGTAAGAGATTCCCCCCCAGCCTCACAATCTTATAATAACGAAAAATTGCATACAAATCTTGAATGAAAAAGATTACACAGTTGTATCAAATGAAAACAGCAAACAAAATACGAAAGGTAAATTTCAAACGAACATACTGACAAATTCTATTACGTACTTAAACAAAGTGTTTCTTTCCTTGTTAATAATTACATAAGATTCCTTCTCATATTTTCTTTGTAAATATTTATCTTATACTTCAACCTTAATCTCTGTGAAAATAAAACAAAACTCACTGTAAAATATTAAATGTTGCCAAATTAGAAGTTTCTCAATGACTAATAACAACACACCACAAGTTTCCCAATAATGCTGTTCTATACCAGACTAATTAACGTCTTAACAGTATTCCCAAATTCACAGTAAAGTATCACCACATTATGATATGCCTCCGTCCATCAGTCCGATAGCTTCATACCATTATAACAAGTTCTACAGATTTTTCTTACAAGAACGTATGCACTATACTTATATCATGTTTTAATACAGTTTAAAGGTGAACAATACTTGTTGTACCGATAATTCAGTAAGATCCTATAAATTGAGATAAACACGATGCGCCACAAGGTTGCTTATATCGCTCACAGTTTCCTTTGGTGATTACTAGACTTACCGACTCGTCCGAACAATACTTTTCATGTGAGCCAAACTATTTTTGGAGCTTTGAAATTCGGTAAAGTAATTCACTGACTACTTTGACAATGGCACGTAAAACTGATGAATCGAAAACGAAGCTTGAGATCGTTTTTGAGCGTAGCGTATTTGATCAAAGGTTATGAAACTGAACTTATTTTGACTTTCTGGTTTCACTTAGAAACTTAATTTTGGTACGGCGAAAATGACAAATAACGAAATAGTACAACCGAGAAACTTATTAGAATGATTCATTTACTTACATTCCGAAGGTCACCAGAATTCTAACCACGTTTAATTTCTCTTTACTACAGCACTCTCGCACATGATCTTGTGTGTTCGATTTCGCGGTATTTTGTTATGACGTACGATCAACAAAATACCAGTGAATCTTAGAGATTCACAATCTTAAGACTCTCACATATTTATAGATATCTATATAGTACTAATCATTAGAGAATATAGTTATGCTTAATTAACAGTTCACAGTATCTAACGCAAAGAGTTTTAGAAACGTATATTGTGAATTCACGAATGCTTGGGCAAACACTGGTATATTAGACTTATATACTGGGATGTCATATAACTAAACCTCAATTCAAATCCAAGACACTACGTAATTTACATATATATATAAAAGAGCTTATGTAAACAATATAGCAGGTATAGGAAAAATATCAAAGATATTTATGTTTAAGTATCAAATATACTAAATGGTCGCGCAATAGGAGAAAGAAAGTTCTACCGAAATACACTGTGACTGTTTCCTACTGGAACATTAATTACGTTCAATTCTCTTTTTCATGCGGCTAGTTAAGGATTTGCACAATATTGCATTCATGTCTAGGTGACAAGAACTATGCAAACTTCGGGTGTGAAATATATCCAGAATGGTGCAATAAGAACTTCGGAAAATTCTGCATTCAATCACAGTAATACACTATACTTTTCCAAATCCAATTTCTATCTATGTGTGGTCTATTGTTATAGTTTTTTTTTACCAACTAAGGACTGAATAATAATCATTATATACTAACATACTACGATACAGTATATGTTTCATATTAATCGTAACAACAATGCGTACGGCATTACTTTTCATAACTCGTCGTAAGTTGAGCTAAGCAGCATGAACAATAAAGTTCGTTCTTGGTTTAAATAATATATCTGTTAAGTTCTACACGCTAGTCCTGAAATCGTCGGGTAAATCGATATTATTTGCTAGTAAAATATTTTCTATATAATCCCTTGAAACACAACAAACCTATACATGGTCCCTTCCTAATGATACTACAGTTACAGAAAAAATATGGAATGTATTCACTCTCTGTAACTTACATGGCTTATACTCTCTTCAGCATTTTATACTAAACTGCTCTGAACTGGATTTACTCTGAACATCTGCAATACACATGATTTGCTACTGCTTTCGTAATTTGTCTTTTTTCTGTTGTGCTCGAAGTATATGCCAAGTTCTATCGAGGTATATTAAAATACATTAAAATAATAAAAAGGTAAAAATTTATAGTGGAATACAAATCAAGAAAACGAATAACATAAGAACAGTCCAGCTGCGTCATATATGTAAGAAGTTAATTTCATCCTCAGTTTATATGTAGGTCATAATGAATAGTTCATTTATTTTTCAATATATCTACATAGTATATGAAGGATATAACCTTATCCTTAGTGAAATATTTAAGGCATGTCACTGTGTGGCACTAATATGTCCCACATGGAAGGAAAAACAAGTTTATGTTTATATATATTATATATATATATATACTCTGTTATTGTTTACTATTTTAGGTATAAATCAACGATGTGTGTATAATGAGGCGCACACACACACAAAATATCAGTCACACCAAATATTTACATACATTCATCATCAAACACACAGGAATTATTTTGGTGTTTACAGCCAATTTTCTTTCCTACCAGAACACCCAGAAAAAAAAACTCCCAGAAGCTCTTCTTCTGGCTTTCCTAATTCATTCTACAAAATGTATCCACAAGCAGCATTTATACTCCTTTTTATTGTGAGAAGACTAGTGACATCGGCACAGCCCATATTGATGTGTACAGTTTTTTTTATACAAAGCAATAACTCATTTGCACATCTCTCTGGTAATGTTACAATGCAATGTTACAATCCAAACAACAGTGCTGCATCTCTTATCAACGAACGACTCCATATTACATGGCCACTGAATTAACAGTAAGCAGACCTAATCCCATTTTCCAGCCCATTTACTTGAGATATTGGAAAAGTTTACATCAGAACTGCATACTATCGATTTGGGCTAGTTTCTTTCTTTGACGAATGGGCTCCGTTCTGTTTAGAAGTTAGTCTACTTGCCAGTGGTCGACAATATATCCAGTTTTCACCAGCTTCCTTAAACATCTGTAAAGAAATTAGAACGTACAAATCAAAAGTTTGTTCAACTATTTTTTATTACTATTATTTCAACTATTATTTTATTAACATAAAATTTATTTATAATTGTAGTTTTAAAACACATTACTTGTTTTGCTTTATTGAATTAAAAAATATTAAGAGCAAAGAATACAAGAGAAGTGACAGGATATGACAGATTTTTTTTATCCTTCTTGTTCTATACTTATTCATTAGTTTCTGTTACTAAATATTTCCTCTGCTTAGTTACCACTTGTAGGTACGAACTGCTTACTATTTTACTCTGAGCATACTACATGCATTATTCTATGTAACTCACTCGACTTATGTTTATGGGTCAGAAAAGCAGCTATAAGCCAATTACATGCCCCAGTGACGACGTGCTGGGGGTAGACAAGATAGCGATCGGGGTGTTTATTCTAGGTACTATACTATCATTCGCAACTCAACGGAAATCCTGGAGAACAAACACTGTGTCCAGCAGCATGACTTGGATCTGCCTGTCTGTCTAATGCATAGACTCTAACTAACTCCATATATAGTCTAACTCTAACTCTAATAATGGTCTAACTCCATATATTAAAATATCAAATAACATTGATACACTTTGCAAATGGTCCCAAACAATCTAAGTGCCTTTTCTTTTAAAAGAACAAAATTAAATATGAAGAATCATTGGTCAGGACGTCTGACTTCCCTTCTGATCTCTCAAAGAATTGTTAAACAAACGAAGCAGCACTACGAATATAGCCTATATTTCACGGGACATTAATTTATGTGATTTACATGAATGCACTCTACAAGCATTCAATCCCGAAGTCTGAGCACATACATTCAGGGGAAATGATAGCGGTCAGTCTGTTATTTTAGGTACCATTTTAGCATTAACTTGGTGGTACTGAGGTAACTAAAGCAAAACCTTAGGATGGATTTCAACTGACGCGGCTTCTTTCGGATCAATCCAGTGTATGCCAATCCTTGTATGTTTACAATTTTACTGCATCATATGGAATATCTAGCACTACAACTTCACCTTATATTTGGTGCGCTGTTTCTTTCATAGCAGTAGCGTTTAAATTTACAGGAAAAATGTTCAATAAGATGTTCTATTAACTATTTTTGGGTCATACTCATGAAAGGAAGAAGGGTAGTATTCCAACTTTTGTGTGCCTTCTTTAATTTTCTACATTTTCGACAACGTATATGCAACATTTTCTGGCCTCATGAAGGAGATCATACAATAATTAACGATCTCAGATGTTTAGATATTCCCTATTTGCTTCAAGAAGAATACGAAGGATGCAAGTGCTTTATTTATAGCTCAAATATCAACTAACTGAGATAAAGTTGTAGATACTCAGTCATCTATTGTAATAAGTAGTACATACGAATACGAATTTGTTTAAAGGTTAAATTATGCCATGTTCATAAAGATACATTGGTAAAATATTAAACAAAAACACATAAACGGTCGTTGTAAATTATCTAAGAAACTCATAAAAAAGAGTTAGTTGAACTGTTCTGCATAAGAAGTAAGATACTATGACGTACTGTAAAATGTGTTCGCAAATAACCTCCAAAAAGTCCACATAGCCCAATTCGAAAACTCAAATGCGTATGTATGTAAGTAAAGGCATGTCATTAACTTTACCACCTTCTTCCCAATTTTCGGCTGGTTACAGGCCTGTTCTTGAACATTCAACGTACACTGGGGATCTAAATATCATAAACCTGAAGGAAAGTAGCCGGCAACCACGGCATATGGGTTGTTTCTGGTCACGGCAACGGCCAAGTTTTCTTCATGTTTCCATACACAAGGTCTTTGTGTCAAGAACATTCACATATAAGAATAGCATTGTTTATATCAATGAAAGTATTTTCTCTATTGGAACTTCTTGTGTGTTTCATGACCAGGTTTAGAAGTAATAAAGTATAATAATACACACTGCACGTTCCCGAACTTTTCTTGCTGACGCCCATGTGTAAACTCAATCTCCCATTGCCTCCCCTTCGTAAACCTTAAAATCATCGTACCCCCCATCAATTTATGGTATTAGAATAACAGAAAGTGTTTCGCACACAGATTCGTACAATAACATTTTATATATATTTATAAAAAGTACATAATTTGAAGCTGAAACAAAAAGATCTTATGAATTACATAAATGTATTTGCGTGTGTAGATTGCATCGTCACAATATTTGTAACAAATATTAACTATCTCAAGGGCATAAATAAAATTCAAAGAATAACATAACAAGCCCAGAACATTTGTTTTTAATCTCTCTGCTGCAGGTTCTTAATAACAAATACTACATATTAGCTTGTTTCGCAAAGGAGATCTTATTTTTCCAGTAATCTTCTCCCTCCTTGCAAATCTTCGGCGTCTCCAGGTTGGAAACCATTGTAACAGATGAATCACCAAATTTGTGGGGTGCAAATGATAGGGTATGTAGATGGTTCACAAGTCTAAATTCGATGACATTTGAACTATAATGGAAACGGTTGCATATTGCTATCTGTCTTCAAACAAAATCAGGAATGTCTAAACATCTTAAATCGTTGAATACCACACAATCTTTTTCAGCGTTGCTGACTACGGATTGAGGGTCCCGGGTTCGATTCCCGGCGCTGCCAAGAATTTCTTCCAAGGCGTGTGAGTCTGGAACGGTGCCCACCCCTCGTGATGCAATTGGGGAGCTGCTAAGAATAAAAGATACTGACGATCACAATGAGAGCTTAGGCTCTCCTGTCCCAAAACGTCTGGTCAGCGTGGGAGCAGTAGACCAATCTCCTCCCTCCAAGGAGATGCCTCATCCTGTAGTGGATCGAATATGGCTGTGATTTATTATTATCATATATAAATCTAGGGCAACTTGCATAGATACAGTCAAATATCTACAAACATAAAGGAAAATAAAATACGAACTAAAGTTGGTTGTACAATCCTTCTTTATATCACGAATATAAACTGATGATAGCTGAAGGATTGAGAATTATAGTGAATTAAGTCAGATCTGTTTGAAAGTTGGAGTAAACAAAGAAAATGTCAAGTATATTATGATTAAACCTACATATATCGTTATTTCCTTTTTGAATTCGACGAAGTAAGAAATAAACGAACTGTGTATGTCATTTCAGTTTAAAACTGTGCATCTTAAAAAAAATATGACTACCTAAAAACTGATTATATCTGTAATCACGAAGACTGACTTATACTATTATGAATCTCAGTCTTCCAATTAATAAAAGCACACCAAATGTGAGATGAAGTTACAGGGCTATTTACGTTAATATATTTAAGAAGAAGCTGAAAACCTGTTATTATCTTCATCTCTCATCTTGTGCAAATCAACTTTACAATTTTAATCTTATGCAACTGTAAACAGATAAGGGTATGTATACACTTTCCCAGCAGTAAAATATTTCTTTCTTTCATGTGATATTGCCCTTGTTAGTCTACATAATGAACATATCAACTAACCTTGTTTCAGGGACTTGATTTTAGCGAGATGACATGATTCCCAAGTTTCTTTAGTTACATATGTATATAGTTTGAGTTATAGGCATTTCTCCAGTATACACTGAGGGTCCTTGACTAACTGGAACTGGAGCGGTTACAGATTCAACAAAGGTTTGGCCATCGCGTAAGCAAGTTTCTCATTACATGTATTTTTTGCTAGATCTGTTTTAATTCACCTAAAATAATAAGTAAGCTAACAGACAGAACATAAAATTTCAATTTTACCCGGTGAAAACCGTGATTAGCATAGAAGAAATTACTTCGCTAAACCGAGCAAAATAATTATACCGTAATGGTGACAAAGTGAACGGCTTAGAAGAACAAGTAATCGCTCCGGTTTCGTTGCAGAAAGAACGCACAGTAAGAAATATAGAACTATCTTATTCTCACATACCCAACGGAACTTAAGCTGAGTGAGCAGACGGTGAATTACATTTAGCTTCCATCGGATGGAAACTACGTCCTAAGAATGAGACTTAAAGTGGATTCCAAAACACCGTGTTCCACAGACAACAGAACTCAGCCCTTGATTACAAGGGAACGAGGAAAATTCATTCGCCGAAGAGAGTTTAAATATAAAACGAGCATACATTTATAATAGCAAGAAGCAATAACATTTCTGGAGTAAACTTCGGGTTCGTTCGCGTCCTGGTCCGTCACAGAATAAATATGAAACGATTTCATTTCTAGTATTGATTAGTACCGGGGATCCAAGTTAAGTCGTTAACCTAGATCTCTACTAAAACAAAAGACGAAAAAAAAAGAAAAAAAAAAGAAGAAACGGCTGTTCGTGCGACTCACACATTGTTATGACGAGCGGAAGGTAAGGTGAAGAAAAGAGTAAAAATCCAAGTGTGACGCCCAGTTCCTGTAGAATAAAAATACCGTGAAGGGAATTTGTTTCATGGAAATGCGAGCATGAATTCTTAAAATGGAAGAAGGACCTGTAGCTGAACAGATTAGGATCGGCCGGATAAACTGAAGTCAGATTCTCTTTATCTGCTTTCATTAAGGCGCCAAAATGCGTTACAGACGAACAAAACAAAATTAAAATAGGACGAAATTAGGGAAGAAACCGCTGAAAAAAACAACCGCCCACTACTGGAATTAAAATTTTATTTAATCTCCACTGACAAATTGTAAAAATTAAAACTACAATTAACTTGGAACTCAAATTTACTCGAAAAATTTTAGGGAAGAGGTTGTAGAGATTTTAATGAGAATCAGGCTCCCTATATACCTTTCACTAGGCTACGGGCCTCCTGTCAGCGCTGGATGAAGTCTAATAACCTCAGGTGTATGGAAATATACTTAACGTTATCAACATGTTGCCCTCGCTGAATTTTTATCTAAATATTACCACTGTCAAAATTAAAGCAGCAAGAACTTAAGACTATACCTTTGTAAGAAATTACGCTACACCTACCAGAGTTTGCCAGGCAAGTTCATTTTCCCTTCTGTATTTAGCTTCATCACGTTGTCTTTGTTCTAAAGAAAATTTTGCAGCCGTTGCTTTTTCAATATCGTTAAGACTGAAACAGAAAAATATTTAGTTTAGTAATTACTTCCTTCCAAACAATTTTTAACCCTAGAATACCGGTGGCACGATAAAACAAGAATAAGACATTAATACATGAAAAAACAAAACAAAACAAAAACTTGATATTGAACAATGTTTCAAGGACCTTTCTAGGTTTATAAAAACTGCAGTGAAAAATGTTGTTTCAGGAATTCTCTACTAGCGCGTACGGTAATACGGAAAATAAGATATATTTAGAACGCGATGAATATCAATCAATATCAGAACTTGCCAATCTAAACAAATAGTTCAATTTCAAAACTTAAGAAGATTTGCTTCTTTTAGAACATGTAAAATTATTAGGTTACTGTTTTGATTCTAAATAGGGGTGTTTGGAAGTCCGAAGTCAGAAATTCCGGAGCTAGGAATTTCTTCGATTCCGGAATTCCGAACCAGTATACCCCTAATTCCAAGTGCAAGCATAAATGGTAACATTAGATAATCATAGGAACCAGAATTCTCACCATGCTACCAATTTTCTACAAAATGTTTTACAAACGTAAACACTTGAAAGGAGAAACAGAAAATGTTTTCGTTATCATTTTTCTTTCAATCGAAATACATCAATTATAAGTTGAAAGATCCACCTGACGTTTTTCTAGATTTCATTTAAATTGCTCCTAAGGCACAAAAACAAGTAAAGTATTTGATACTCTGTAGTTTCATGAAAATTAAAAGATAAAAAGTTCAGAGAAGCTTCAGCTTTCCTCTTGATTTCATTACATTCGTGTTGACTCCCCAGAACTCAAAACATCTGTTAGGCATAAATGAATTAACTGTTGTAACAATTCTAAACGAGCTCATTCACTAAAGACAGAGCATAATCTTCTGTTTATGCAGTGGTGGTTTTGGCTGTTTGGGAGGAGGTTTACGTGGTGGTAGCCAATGTCAACGCGCTGTGGAGTAACGAAAAGAACCAACTTCGAATCGCAGGTCATCACTCTGTCCAGAAATGAGTCCTTTCCCTGACGAGATAGCAAAGAACACATGTATTTAAGCGTGTCGCTTTCTGAATCGTCGTCAACTTATATGGGACCCATCGTCTT
>JAGDQP010026846.1:0-25516 GCA_022664845.1 Lepisma saccharinum
GTGAATGAAAGGGTCAGCCTTCAAGTCTCACATTATTCATTAGTTACAATTAGTTTTTTATTTAGATGAAAAATTTTATGTGGGCACTGTTTTAATTTTTATTTTATATTTGCTACTTTGCCAGTTTCAAATGTTTCTGCAGAAAGAAGTTTTTCCACTCTGCGACGACTGAAAACATACTTGAGGAACACAATGTCGGAAGAACGATTAAATGGCCTTGCCTTTACAATTATTCAAGAGAAAGAAGCATTTCTGTGGAAGAAGTGAGATATATTTTTTCTAGAATGAAAACAAGAAGAATGTAGTTAAACGATTGGTCAAAAGACTGAACAATCCGCTGTCAACCCAGAATAGCTGTCGCATCAGTCGACAGCAAGTTGCCAGTATTTCAGTAGTAATGCAATTAGAAATGTAGATCAGTGTACTACAGTATTCTTAATGTTAGTGTCTTATTAAAATTAGAGTATGTAGTGTATATTCTTCTGTACAGATATGTGATACATGTATTTCTTTACTTCGTATGATGTTTTATTAATTGTGCATAAAATACGCATACGGGTTTATTTAGTATGCTATTGTTCTGGTTGGTTAGCTTCAATTTGTATTGAGAAAAGAAGCAAACTCTGTGTATATGTAATGTGTAATAAATGTACAATAAATGTTGTATATAATAATTGAAATATAGATTTTGTCGGGTTAACAACTATGGTTTAGCCACGCCTTATCATTTCCTGGATCCGCGCATGTGTATAAAATATATATAAGATATAAAGATAAAATGAAGTGTATGGGCGGTAACAGCACTATGGCTTACGCCCGTCCCGATGTATAAATCTCCCAACCCGTCTGGTCCGCGTGGGAGCAGTATACCAACTCCTCCCTCCAGGGAGAGGCCTCATCCATTAGTGGATTGAATATGGCTGTGATTTATTATATATATAAACCTACCAAAATTAACGGTGTAAAAGTATCACTGCTATCTTAGGCATTCATCTGGTTGAATACCGGTATAACTTATGTTTAAACAAAATGTTGCCTGCTGTCTCTTTTCCTTATAAACACCCCTATTACAGATGCTCTAGATATTTTATTGAGTTCATCTTGAGACGAATTTGAGCAATATGTTACAGAACTGAGTGGTTAAGTGAATGGATATCATATATATATATATATAGACAGATAGATATATAGATCCTAAAGATACGTGCGAATTCGTTGTGTGTGTGTGCAATCTTCAACCTACTGATCGAACCAAAGCCTCCAGGCGTATGAATGGCATTGAGAACTGCAGGAGACGAAGAAATAAGAGAGATGAGTGGTGGTAGCTGTGTTAGCAGCAAGGTCACTTCACTGTTACCTAGGGATGTAGTAAAAAGAGTTCACACTTTATTGTCACTTAAGCAAGCAATTAGCTAAAGGTTAAAGAAGACGTAAAAAAGCTAAAAGCGGTAATAAAGTTGATGATGAAAAAACGCTGTCTTCATGGTTACCTTTACTTTATAGCCATCACAGAATGAACTTGTGAAAATGATTTTGCCAATCAAAGTCATACTATTTTGGAGAGTTTTAATCCTCTACACAAGCTAAATATGAAAGTAAACAGATGGCATGCACTCATGATTCATGTTAACTTATCTATATTAAATATTTGTCTTATTCAATCGTTATTCTCTTAAATTTATCTTTAATAATTATCATTAAGTGAAACAGGACGACTTCGGTTAACTTCAACATCGTCCATTTTTACAGGAGCTGAGTATTTTCGAGGAATTAATTCAAGTTTCCTGGCAACATGCAATTTTAACACGGTTTACCATGATTTCTTTTAATTTGGGATGGTGTTACACAACATCATGGATGGGTGAAGTTACTGTACTTATATCATGTTTTCTGTCGCTGCTGATGTGAAGAAATGTTATATTTAGGAGAGATATAGTAGCTAGAAAAAGGTTACAAAGGGTATGGTGCTCAGCAACTGCCACATTTGAATTGTCTGTAGGGACCTTGTCTGTACAGTCGATTCTATATCTTGTAAGAATAAGAAAGATTAAAAATTCTAGTATCTGGGTAGGCAACTACCGTTACACTTTGAACGATCATTTCAAGCCCGCTGAACATATTCCAATTTCCTCCATCTTAACGCACCTCACTGTATATCGCCGCTGTTAGGGCAATACTAAAAAAATTAATTCAATTATTGCCTTTTGATTAGAAGAGACAGTTAAGCTATATAAATTGATGGCAAGCAGAAAAAAAAGTATTTGTAATTTAAGTAAGTTAATTTGAATGTGGATTCTATATATTTTAGATTCTCTGTTGTTTAACTGTAATGCATGCTTAACTTAAAGCTGGTGAAAGTTGCAGTTTAGAGGAAAGAACAGGGTCAGTGGCAGGTTATTTTAGTCTACGCGCGCTGGATTACAATGCAGCCTCGGTGTGGGGAGCTTCCTTCTCAGGTATTTAAGACGTAGGGTCTTTGGTGCCTGGCTGGCATTCTTTGGACGGACGTCGTTGTTGCTCTCCGGAAAGAGAAAGATTCTTCGAAAATGTAGTTTTTTAAAGGCTTTTGGAAGCTATCAGCTCTCGGACTAGCTTCAAATCGTTAAGATCTCTTGTAAGTCGTTGGCAAAGTTTAAGTTTTTGAGGCGAAGGATAGAGACATAACTTTAAGTTTCTGAATAGCAAGAGAGAGAGAGAGAATTTTAAGTTGTTGCTCAGGCAGAAGTAGCATGTCGTTAGTATTGCATGAGAGATATATTTTTTTAAATAACGACCCGTAATTAAATTAAAGTTTTCGTTTCTTTTCAATCGAAGTTAAATTTGCAACGAACCAAGTAATAGGACAGGAGGACCACAGTGGTTTAAGACAGAATCTGAACTATCTGTCACCCAGATGATGCGTTGTATTCAAGGTACGATGTGAATTATTCTATCTTAAATACTGCTTTGCTTGTGGAACAGTGAAGTTAACGTAAATTTGTGGGTCCTATGGTTCCTAGTTAAATGAACTATGGAGCTAAACATTAAAAAGCCAGAAATCTGTCACCCATGACGATGCGTCGTATTCAAGGTACGATCCGGCTGGCTTATTCTATGTTCATTGCGTAGGTCATATTTAAGTTCGATGCGCCTTTGTTTTGACCTGAGATCTCCAGAAGTTCTTGCATAGATATAAGAGAAAGATAATTGATGTAACTATTGTATTGTGCGAAGTATTTTAGCAAAAGTTAGTTTGACTACGAAAATCCGTCACCGAGCGAATGCTGTGAGAATTAAAGTACCTTGTTTTTCACTCGGCTGGAAGAATGCGGAGACTATATTGTCGAGATATGTTAGAGAGTTTGGAACCCAAGGAATTTTAAAAGAGTATTTTTTTGACGACAGTTAGAGTTTATCATAAAAATATTCATTCTTCGTATCAGAAATTTAAAATGTAAATAACCCGAAAACTTCGTCTGTAAATACATACATATAATTAGTTAATCTGCGTAAAAGGAAGTTACGGTGTTTCTCTTCATGTAAGTATTATCAAGTTTCTCCTCGACCATAGAAAACCTTTTCGTGACGGGTAACGTAAGTTCGTAATTGCTATAAAGATGTTTTATTTACTTGTTTAGAAAGGTAACGAGTTTTCCCCAACCGTTGTGGTAGAAAAGTCCTAATTGTTCATCCGGGCAAAGATGAAACATATTTCAGAATTTCAGTATCTTTCAAAGTTTATGCAAGGGGGGAAAACGGGAGAGGAATTTCCTCTCGAAGTTATCTACAGGCTGCATATACTTAAAATTAAAACCGCTTAATATATTCAATAAAGAAGTAGTAGTCAGTTCTACGGGAGAGTCTAAATTGTCCATCCGGAAGACCACAAAACAACTAGTAAATATACATTCTTCTCTTTCTCTCTGTGTGTCTCACTTGGACTTATCATTTTTTGTTTTGCTGTGGATCCCAAAGTAAAATTACCTGCAGAAGACCTGCGTGTCAGTAACTTTCTGAAACATTAAACCTAGCGCAAAATATCACGAATTTCAACTAATAAGAAAACGTAGCTGAGAAACTAACACGCCGTTTTAACTTTTAAGTGGTCTGCTTCGGATAGTTCCGGTAGGAATAGATCAATTGTTCACTTCAAAGTTGGGGAAACTAATGTTTACACCTATTACGAAACTAACACGTTCACAAAACACACGACGATATAAATGTATGACAACACTATGATTGCAGAACTTCTTTTTACAAGAGCACAGACACACCATCACTGACGCAATTTCAAGAATTGGGGAATCTCTAAATCCACTGAATGGTGGAAAGTTAAACAAGAGGTCAAGAGGCCTGTTAGGAACTTTGCTAATAGGTACTTTATTTAGCTAAATTATGTTTCTATGCTTCCTTTGCAGTTACGACATAATACAAACTTTTATCACTTTTTATCACACAACTGGTTATGACAGCCACAATCCCAGAAGCATACAGATACAGGGAAAAAAATAATAAAAGGAAACGTGTCAAAACATACTTTTCTTAAACCATTCGTACTGAAAAGAAAAAAAAATGTTTATGCATCAATAAAAAGAAAAGCATAGTCTCACATAGTCACTTTATAAATTCTTCAATTGGCGTGCTCCATGCTTTTCTTTTTAGTCATGATTATATATATATATATATATATATATATATATATAAATATCACAGCCATATTCAATCCACTAGTGGATGTATATATATATTACTTTATAGTAAGAATGGTTTGAGAAAGTATTTTTTAAGTTTTTGTAATTATTTTTTTTTTTTTAGTTATTTCGGTGTTCGGATATTTTTCTCACGCAGACAGTTCGTCACCCAAATCCTACAGTGTTCTGCAACGCAACATCGTTGCAGGCTGGTATTTATTTTAGGATAAAAGTAGTTCATATTTAAATAAATAATTAAAATATGCGTTTAATAAATATGAAGAAATATATGAAAGTAACAACAGAATATTGTACTGTCACCAGACTTACACTCGCTAGCAAAATGTCATCATTGTATGACGTCGGGAAAAGCGTTAAATTAACGTTTCATGATCTGAGGGCACGATGAACCATTGTGAATTAAAGAAAAGTATGTAATAATAATGAAAATATTATTTTATTTTATTTAAAGACACAGTTTTCTCAAAAAATTCGTACTAAAAAAGTAAACCATATTTTTTATGCATGACTAAAAACAAAAGCATGAGTCTCGCTCTCATATACAGTCACTTTATAAATTCTTCAATTGGCGCGGCCCACGCTTTTCTTTTTAGTCATGCATAAACAAAAATTATTTTTTACTTTTTAGTAATAATTGTTTAAGAAAAGTATGTCTTTAAAAAGTTTTTTTTTAAATATTTTTCCAGTTATTTAGGTATTCGGATACTTTTTCTCAAGCCAATGTTTTGTGACCCAAACCCTGAAGTGTTCTGCAATCAGTCAATCGCAACATCGTTGCAGGATAGTATTTTAGGATAAAGAAATTCATATTAAAAAACATATGCTTTTAAAATATAAAATAATGTATAGACATTTATGAAAGTAACAATGGAATATTGTGATGTCACCAGACTTAAGTCGCTATGCAAAATTTCATCAATGTATGACGTCGGGAAATGAGGTAAATTAACGTTGCAAGATTTGAGGACACGACCAACCATTGTGAACTAAAGAAAAGGATGTAATAATAATTATCAAAGTTGTTAAGTGGCAATTTAATCACGCCATTTTGTTTCCATTCCGACGATCCAACCACATAGGTCAGCGGCTTCAGAGTCTTAAACACTATGCAATCGATGTTATTCCACCTGATCTAATACAAGCGACTGGTGACTATGCATGCCACCAGCTTCTCATGTTCATAAAAACTATGGTGAAGCAAGATCATTTGGCAGTATTTGGTAGAAAACGTATATTTAATTTGTTTCACAGTGCACTGATCTCGTTGCGGGGAATCTCAACGAGCAACACATGCTGAAGCGAATTCACTCCTGAGTCAAATGTCGAATTCTACAGCACTAGGGTTCCTATGAACACACTTACAAAATAAACTGCCAATGCCCTATGTGCTAATACGTACCTTAAAAAAAAAAAAAAAAAAGTACGAGCATGTGTATTTATCACACCTTTTGCAGCTCTGTCTGCAAAGAAATATATTTAGAAGTGTAGGCTGAATAGGGGATGTTAAGGGGCCTTCAAGATATAACTTACCTGCTCTGCTTCACAAATAAGTAGTTAATTACGCTTGAAGCACAAATAGTGCAGTAATATTTATTTTCTAGTACAAGAACGTGGTACATAGTTGTAGACAAATATAAAAATCAAGAACAACAACAAAACACGACTGCAATAAATGTAGACCAGTGTTGTTTCCTTTTGGAGTAGCCGAAAGTGGTTGTGTAAGTTTGTAATATGTATTATCCTCCAGTACAAGTTCCACCAGTTCTTAAATGACAAAAATTTAAGCTGTTGTGTTAAAGAAAATGAAGGATAAACGAACTTGCTTACAATGAAGTACACACTAATATACTTCATTATTTAGAACAGGTTGGCTGAGAAATTGAAACCAGTAGTCAAAACATCAATATCAAACCATAACAAGAAGAAAGTAGTTAAACCTAGGATATCAACTTCGCATGTTTAAAGAAGAAGAGAAGATGACGATAACATTATGTAATATCAGTCACTGTGAATATTACTTTTCCAATTAAATTATTTAGCCTGTCTTCAAAAGTTATGAACCACTAATTTTTCATATTTCTTTCACACCCGAAACAACACTACGTAACAAACATATTGATTCTCTTAATTTACCTTGTAATCTTACTTACCAATTGTTATTTCCTCTGATTTTGAAATCTTGTATTTTTTTAATTTTCCAAACTGGAAATCAGACATTTGGGGTGGTTGATTTTGAAATTGTGGATCAGCAACTTAGCAAGTTAATATTAAATGTTGCCGAAAGTAATACGGTAAATGTGATAAATCCTAAATGGAACGTTTTGGGCCAACAGTAACACATATATACAGATGTACAGTTCTCACATCCAATATCTTTTGAAAACAAGCCATTACTAAAAGCTACTTCAGAACTGTAGTGGCAATGAGCCTGGTACCGTAGGATCAATCAGAAGAACTTACCTTGAAAGTCTTTACCCCACAATTCGTCGATGAAGGGACGAAGTAACGAAACTCGAAAAAAAGTCCGTTTTTTAGTTATAAGTTATGATCACCATCCATCGGCTGCCAATCTGCTCTATCACCTGTCAAAATTTGGTACAGTCCAACTCCTTTTAGTTTCGGAGATATAAAGACCTGAAGATCAAAACACCCATAAAATACAACGCTGAACAAAAACTTTAAATCGCTGTAAAATCGTAGAAATCAAGATACGCCACTTCTCAGGTCTCTTCACCGACGATTTGTGTGATTATCATTTTCTCCTGTACTGCTTGTAAGGGAAAGACGGGCAAAGTGAAATTTCGAGGTTTCCGAGCACACGTGCAAAAAGAAAATTTACAGTTGGTACCACTGTAGAGAGATTAGTGACGGCAACTCTATGACGTAATGGAAAAGTATACTTGCTGCTTGGCGTGAGAGTAGAGTAGAGAAAACATTGTTCGTGAATGATCGACTGTTGGGAAGATGGGAAAGAAAAGGCTCGCAGTTCCTTAAGTATCCAGAAAATAAAAGCTGCTCTATCTGGTAAGTACTTTATTATCATTGTCATAATATGACGAAATGATATTGTAAGCAATTCACTAATGTATATATTGATTAAATATAAGAAAGGTGTTAGAGCGGGCAAAGAAAAAAATATACAAAATCGGGCAAAGCGAAACATAGTTAAACATAGTCAACAATTTAGAAACTAAATACTTTTGTTGGAAATAAGACATTAACTTTTACAATTACGTAAAATAATATACATGAATAATTCACACTTTCTTGCAAATGGCAGAACTCTCGGCAAGCCAGAAATTGGAGAATTTTGTTCACATTGTACTTTTCATTCTATCAAAATTTTAAAATCATATTGTATTCTTTATATATGATACACTCTAGATTGATATACATTAGACTATTTTATACTCAAGACTATTATATAAAAATATTACATTTCCCTCAACTTGTGTTTCACTTTACCCGCAAAGTGGAGGGCAACATGGAATTTCACATTAATAAATATCAACTGTGGTTCACAAATTTTAATATTTTTACTTTAATTTAGCAGTAAAATGTTGAAGAAATTCCAAGGTTTCCATCGTTGTATTAAACATTTAGTTGTAGCTTCTTGTTCCAAATATATGACGCGCTAAATAAAAAGTGTGCCAACTTGCCCGGATTTACTTTGTTTTAGAAAAAAGCAACTCGTTTCCCAGTTCTCCGTTCTCGTGGTGGAACCGGTATCGTCATACAGAATCAACTCAAAGTGTAGATATAAGAGGGACGTACTGAAAATAATGCATGTTTGTCCACAGAAGCTGTAATATTAATGTTCTATGCATGAATTTCGTATTACTGACAATGAGAGAGGATAACGATGGTTTTTTCTTAATGTTTGGATAATAGAACAATGGATATAAAGCATACACAAAGGGCGGTCATTGTTACTAAAGAAGGATGCCTAGCTGTAAATACCCAGGGTTGTCTCAGAAAGGTGTATGGAGGGAAACCATTGGACCACAGCAATGCTTAAAGGTCAATAGAAACATCCAAAAAGAACAAAGCAAGCACAGGCAAGGTGACCATTCGTCCCCGATTTTCGGGGACATTTCCCGAAAAATCACTTCCGTCCCCGGATGTTTCTGTTCCCGATTTCCATAAGATGTAAAGTAATAATAATAATAATAAATTAATAACACCAACCTCCAAAAAGTATTTTTCCAGCAAAACCCAGCCCCACGGAGAAAAACACCGGCTGCCAAATTTTAAAGATAATAACATTGCTTAGAATAATCTTAAAATGGTTATTGAATTATTGTCATGTTTATGGCCCATATGGAGAGAATATTATCTCTCATGAACTACATATGGGTGGAGGAAAAGTAAATGAAAATAGAGTCCATTAGGAAATAGTAGTAGTAAAAGAAGTAAGTACTAGGTTAGATATTGAAACGTGACTTTATATTAAAATAATTTGTAACGAAATAGGGGTACGTTAATAGCATACATATGAACGATTATTTACATATGAAAAGTGAAAACTCAGATCAACATTTTGTATGGTCCATTTTAGTAACTACGGACTTTGGTTTGTTTCGATTATACGAGTGCAATACTGTCAAAAT
Organism: Lepisma saccharinum; assembly: GCA_022664845.1. Taxonomy (NCBI): domain Eukaryota; kingdom Metazoa; phylum Arthropoda; class Insecta; order Zygentoma; family Lepismatidae; genus Lepisma; species Lepisma saccharinum. Next base: position 9,302 of record JAGDQP010026846.1, read on the forward strand.
CCAGACATCCCCACTCGAGGAGAAATTCGAACCGCTACCTCGGGAACGATGAAGCAGCTCTTTAGTCCAGACGACTTCAGAGGTCGGCACATATGAAAAGAAGCATCAATTTTGATCATAAGTTTCGCAAAACTAAAGTAAGGGGTGAAGGTATAAATATAGACAAGGTGTTTTTTTTTTTTTAAGGCTCTTCTATTGATTTTTAAAGTTCTTTTATTGAAAATTCAAGATACACAAAATATAAAAATCCAAATCCCAACTTTGGACCCTCATAACTCGTGAATGGTAAAAGTCTACAGCATAGTACTGCGCATGGTTACTATGAGGTCAAGGGCTACCACCATACCACGTTTGGTTAAGATCGGATGTATTCCGTATTTCACATACGATGTATTATACTGTTTTACGATTTTATTTTTAAATCAAGAGAAAAGCGAAAACATGTCGGAAGAACAACGGAATTTTTAAAAGTGAATCTACAAGTCAAATAAATTTCTAAAATATTAAAACTATCTTCAATTAAAATTGAAAGCGAAGTAGCACTAACAGGAAATCAGATTATATTAATTTTATAGTTTAATCCGCATTTTGATTGAACTTCAAATTCACGCATGAAACAGCATTCCAAAAGATCAGCCTTGACACATACGATTACAGCACAGTTACAAAAGCATTGCACGAACAGTACAAGGTTATGGATACAGCCTTGAACGTGGAAACTCCTTTCATTTTCATTTAAAAAGTACCTACCCAAGCAGTCATTTCCATTAAATAGATGTACTATTTGCATACATCGTTGAGTTTCCTAATTCCTCGAGCAAACCACAAAATCACGAAACAATGAATTCAGACATCAACATAAAAAATCTAAATATACAAAATTACGTTAGGGATAATGAAATGTTATAGGTAATAGATGAGACTGGAGCTGTAATTTCCTATGCAAAATATAGGACAAATTCCGACACATTACAAAAGCACACGATTCTTCGTTGAATGTAACAACTAACAATGAATGGAGGTACACGTGTATATACGGCCTTCACTTACATCAGGTCAATATTCCTTTACTGTTGTCCGTGTAACACATGAACGCACGTAACTACCATACAAGTACATACAATTTTAAATATACTACAGTAAAGTTTAAGAGTTTCAGGGTGATATCCGTTAACAGATCTCATGCGACACTCTAAAAGAAGTGGGACGAATAATCAAAGAATAACTGTAAATGGGCCTTTAAGCTTTCATGACGATTTTCCATAAGTTGTAATCTGGACATAAATAATTACAAATTTCAAAATCTGATCATAACGTATCTAAGGATGTCAACGTATCTAAGGATTCTTTCCGGTTAGAAATAATTAAAAATTAATGGAGGCAGCAGAAAGAGTGATGTTAAACACTGATAATGTTCTGTCAAGAACTTCCGTACTCTTCTATTAACCAGACCGATTTTCTTATATTTGAACGCCTGTTTCTTAGTCAACTGAAATAACAACACTTATAGTTGGGTTGCATATGCAAAAGGAAAATATCCTTTCTAAGGAGTAAGTCAAGATTAAGAAAAGTCATTCACTTCTTTAAAATTTGAATTTATCTTCAGGCATCTTAGACTCAGGCCGGGATAGGGTAGGGGGAGAGGATATTGGAAGGTAGACGGCCATGGCCTTTGTTGTAGATACCAATACTCAATGCTGGTACGAACTGAGGAAAAACCTGTCACAATGGTCGGCAGCTGGTCTTCACTTCTCTTAACCCTCGGTTTACCAAGTGGAATCCATTATAGATCGCAGTGTCGTGTTTAGTAATTATTTCTTTTTTGTTTGCAGCAGAAATTTGGAACATAAGTATAGCCTTTTCCAGTACATAATTGAAACTCAGATTATTTTTAAATCATCAGAAATTAATTGTTCGCTGAGATATTTAAAATAAACGGTTGGGGTTCACAATGAACACGTGGCAAACGTCACACTATTGACAAACACACCCACTGGTGTTTACTGTTTACATTTTGGTGCAGCGGCTGTTTTGCTAGTCAGTGCCATATAGACAACAGTACATGGGTGCAGACTCAAAATGCAGCAGTAGTGAATGCATACGGCTGCAGACTACCTGTTGTGGTCTACAGCATTGATTATTTGATTTATTTAATAAGTGTTTCTGCCCATATTGTTCTTTTATTATAAGTTCTTCTTATTCGCGAATAATTCGAATAGAAATGAAAATTTATTTACATTATTACACTTATGTCGGAATTGTCGGATAGTTTGCTTGAGATCTTGCTTCTATACTTTTACTTATTGAATATTCGTACTATTTTATTAGTTAGTGTGTTGATCAAGGGTGCATTTTAGATCTTCTCCCATACTTCTTCCAAACCGCAGCACTACCCATGGTCAACACCAAGAATTCTGAATAAAGTTACATTTTAGACATACTCGTTTCTATGAATCTCTAGGCGTCTGAGACTCTTGACGCTGTTATAGAGGATTCTTTTTAACAAAACAAGTGACGCGGAGCCCAGTAAGGGGACTGTGCACATGGGGTCTGGATTATCTATGCAGCATTCAACTCGTCGACTTTTCCAACAAATCCCAAACTACCTTTGTAGCTATGATAGTTCCTACATTGAAAGTTTTCCACCGTCGGATGGTCTGTGCGGTTTTTAATCAGATTCTACAAGCATTTCAGTTTGGGAGAGGAGGTGTTACGCCAAAATTGGAAGTATGTATCTCTTTTTAACTGTAAAAAAAAATTAAAGCTAGGTGCGTGTTCTCAAGACTTCGGGACTGATACCTTCAACTGGAGGATTTAACAAAATCCCTGCTTTGAACCTTTCGAATGGCACCTCAACCACTTTCGGAGTCCTAGTGCTTCCTGAATTAGTTTCGGAGTTTAAAATTGTCGATGGACAGAAAGACAGATATACATAGATGGTCTATGCAGCTTTGAACTCGCCGAGACCTTTCAAACGGCACCTCAACTTCCTTTGTAGCTTTAGTTCCTGAGTTTAAAGTTGTCGACGGCCGGAGAAAAATGTTTTGTGGCTTTGAGCTGAGACCTTTCTAACAACTCTCAATCACCTAGTTGGAAGTACAACCCAACAACAACGGCGAAAGCGAAGAAAAAAATGGGGTACATGATGGGCCCCACGAGGTAAACCAGGTTTCAAAATTACGGCGGGAAACCGAGGGTTAAAGTAAGAACAAAAACTACGAGAACATTACACACAATAGGATCCAAGCACATGGCATAGAGTACTACGTGCGGTCAATGTTTTTCTTATCATTATACTGTACTGTCAGCAACGCGTTGCGGTGAATATATTGTGCGAAGATTACATCTAAAAAAAAGACACGGTGTAGTGAGCAAACCCACAACGCTCTGAAGGGCTATCAATGTCGATGCAGACAATCTATTGTATACGCTCCAAAAGCAAATTCATTACCGTGCGTCCACGGATTGCTTCACAACAGCAAATATCTCAATCAAAGCGACACAAATACAGCCTACAAAGCTCAAAAATGACTTTAGACTTGCAGTCAGTTGATCGTCGATAACCAAAGGAACAGCAAACAAAATGTATCAATGTATTTTGATATGCAAAAACAGGGAGTGTTTGGGCCATCGTCTTCCAGACAAGGTGTATGCAACACAAAAAGAGAATTAGTGTGCAAGTAATATCAGCTTTGGATTTTTCTTTTTTTTATGTAAGGTCATATTTGAGTATATCGATAACGCATTTAGGTTTCGGCGCTCACAGTTCAGTGCTGTGTATTGTAATTACAGTACTACTCGATTATTCGTCGAAATGGGGGGGGGGGGAACGATTAATCGAAAAAACACGGATATATTGTACGTTTTATTTAAGCATACATACCTTATACAAATCCTGAAACACGTCTTTTAGGTTCTTTTAAAATGTATGTCATTTTTCTGCACTTTGGCTCCAGCAAGTTTGTTCTTGTGAAGTCCCTCCTAATTTTTCTAAGAACAAGAATATCTGCAAATGAAATGTCTTCCTCTCGTTCCGCCAGTTGTAAGGAAATTTTGGAAGTTGCGGGTAACTCGATGGTCGGTTAATCGAGAAAGGGATAATCGAGGTTCTACTGTAAAGTCTTGTCCGTGATATTCACATCGGAATTAAGTAAGTTCCATTACCAGTCATATCTGAGAGTTGCGGGCAAGCAAGAAGATTCATTTTAGTTGGTGTAAAAATAAATAAATAAACTGCCTCGCTTAGAGAGAAATATTTATAATTTATAAACAAGGCCTATCAATGAAGCCAATGCTCAAATTATACTCGTATGTAGCCTTCATGGATGAATGAATAATCTCTCACAATAGCAAAGAAGAGATTTCGAATTCAATTCCTAATACTAAGAAGAAATCTTCAAGCCTTCTTATTTCTCCAATTACACGCTCTTGATTTTTCTTCTTCTTATTCTTCTTATTGTTATTATTATTATTACAAAACCAACTATATAACAAAGGATTCACTACAGCCTTCTGAAACACTAAAAACCCTTTCGCTTGACCTTCTTGTTACCAAAACTATTTTCATCCGACCTCCATAATTATTTTCTTTGTAGATTCTAGCGCCGCCACCATCACTGTTGATATTAGCTGCTGTCTCTCGTCCTTCCTCTAACAATATTGCCGGGTCACGAACTTTGGTTTATCTGACCTTGTAGCACAAAAGTACTCTCACCCGGTCAACCTTGGTTACTCCATAAAAAGGGTCCGTTCTTCTCTGAAGGAGTAGATTGTAGTAAAACACACACCTACTCAAAAACGCACGTTTTCTGAAAAATGAGCAAACTGTACATAATGAACAAACATCCTTTGAAAATGGGACCCATCAAAAAGCGCAAGCGTGAATTTCTAAATATATCTAATGTGTGTATATATTCAATTTCTTTTTTAAAGTAGCATTTTAGCCTTTACGATATCAACAATGCCGAAGGTGAGATCGCAGCAGCCAAGAAATATTTCTCTCTTATTAGTTCTCCTCAAAGTACATACAAGAAGTATGTTAGTCCAAAGCCTTCATAGGTCGTTTTCACAACTTTTTACTTTTTCGTTTACTAACAATTACGTAAAACATCACTCGGGAAAGAACGTGCCCCATCCACGGAGTGATTTTTTTTTTCTTGCACCCAAATCTCCACGGCAACTGTGGCACGTAATGGTAAAATCATACCAGAGTGGCGCGGGAAGTGCCTTCGGAAACCAATTCTTCGAAAGTCCATGAATATTTACCACAACTCGGAACGACAGATTCACTCATTTCATTAAAATTAAACAGATTCAAAATGTATTCATAGCCCAAGCCTCTCCAAAATGAATTTTCCCAAATTCGCAGAAAAATAATTGGACAAGCTGAAGCTAGCTGACAGTCAGCATTGTTCTCGTATCAAACTGCAGTATGTTTCTGCTTTCTGTGTGTATACAAATATTTCTCGCAAGCATTAACAATTTTCTTTTTTGCAAGGAAAGTAATGAAAAAAAAAAGGACAGTGAAAGCCTCAGTAAAATGCACCGTAAAAGTATCTTTCACCTGTGTGTTAACTGGAGATCTTAGAACTGTTCTCTTAATCGTGCAATTAAAATTAATTAAACTTATCTTATATTAGTCTTAAATGAACTGATCATAGGAATCGGAACTGAACCGCACAATGATGTCTCCTTCCAACAACAGTTTCCCTACACTGAATTTGTGATGTGAACTGATCTTGTGACGACCTGATACGAAACGCTCATATGAATCTGCTGCCACTGGAGCTATCACCGGAACAGGAATGATCAGAACCGGAAAAAGAATTAGAACTGTCACAGAAGCAATCGACGGTATAGGAGTCACCAGAACTAGAAAAAAATGGAACTGTCACTAGTCTCTGGTCATCTGTGCCGTCACAAAGACGGTCCTCATTGGTCGTCAATACCAGAGTCTTCTACGGTAAGCTGCTACGGATCGTGTACCGAAATCTCTATTTATCCCGAGGTACAGACTTATCTAAATCATCTGGAACTCATTGCATGAGTGCACCGACTTATCAAAATTGCTAGAACCGATTTCAAGAAAGAAAAAATACGTAAAAATATATGTTTGCTAGCTTTCCTAGGTGAAGGGGAAAAAAAATGGAAATACAAGCAGTTTGGCTGATGAACAATACGTACCGGATTTATCTGGTTATTTTCTTATCTTTCGAAAACGGAAGTAAAGTAGTTTACTAAGTAAAGTAAATTACGTCAATATGTTTTTAAAAACTTTGTGAAGCTCACTGTCAAAATATCCGAAATTAAATTTAGGCAACAGTGACACTTTAAAACTGAACTTCTCAGTGATGTGATAAATCAAGGGGGGGGGGGGGTTAAATCAATGGGAATAAATTGGCATGATGAAGGCAATGATATTCCTTTAAGAAAATGACAACATTCTTAAAACGGCATCCAAAACACTTCTGGAACAGCATGATGTCCACAAAGGATACTTATGGCTAAGAAAAGAATTACCAATATTGATAGCGTTACCAGACGAGAAAACTGCAAGGACGGATAGGAAGGTTCAAAAAGAAGGCAGAGAATGTTAAAAGCAAGGCCAAAGGAAGGATACTAAAAATATTTTTATAAACATGTACTAATTACGAAACTGTCACTTAGCTTCCACTTACAGTTCTCTTACGACGAATCTTCCACTGAGAAATATTGATTAATACGAGCCTAGTTTGAACAAATAAGACGCTTACAGGTACAACTATAGCATCTAATTCCAAATATTACTTCTATCATTTTTTGTTCATATATCTGTATAATGAGGATAATTGCTGTGGACATTAAAAAAAAATGTTAGTAGCTACGCTGGATCCGTTAAGAAACTGACAATTTCGCGAAGCCCCGGCTCTGAATATGCTGGGAAGTGAGTGTTTCTTATTGTATGTATTCTTCCAAATGTTGAGGTAGCTGTGGCTACTTTGAACAGTCACAGCTATAAATGAAATGTTTCTCTTTTATCCATTTGCTGTTTGTTAAGGACGAAAAGACAAATCTTACTAAGAAAGAAGACAGGTAATCTGTTCTTGAGATGTTAATAGAAAAAGAGCGGAGGCCAGCTGGTGAACAGCCTCAACAGAAAGGAATATACTGCCTTCTATCTCACATCTCAACCGTGATTATTTTATAATCTAAGGATTGGAATAATGAATATCTCAACCTAAACTAAAATAAAACTAAACTGGGTGACGCGACGGGACTGTCAGACGGCTGTATTACGTTCAAGTTATTAGAGTGTCACGTGGTCAGCGTAACGCCTCTTTGCAGCCGTGTGTCTGACTTTCATGACCATAGTCAGCTACTTCTTTTATTCAAGTAGCTCCCGAATTGTCCTCGCGATGATGCGTCAACACCGAAATTTTGAGCCCTCAACGGGAATCCAGCCCAGGACCGCTCACAAAGAAGTCGAGCGCGCCCAAGATAAATGCGCTACCTACTAGGCTACGCAGGAGGCTGAATATTTCAACCAGAGTTCGGTTTTGGGGTTACCCATCCCTCTCCCCCCTGGTTACTGTGTTCACCAGCTTTCCTCTTTACTTAGTGCGCTTTCAAAACAAATACGTGAGGGTAAAAGATGGAGTTTCAGATTGACCACTTTAGCATCTGATTGTGCCAGAGTTAGACTGATTATTGGCATCCTGCCACCTGTCCTTCATCCAGAAGATAAAATTCAATCAGTTATTTTCAAAGGAAATCATATTTAAAGTTCAAAAAATACTGTCTAAGCTAAGCATGAATACACAACATTCACACTTCTGGGACATAACCGCGTACTTTGTATAGTAGCAAACTGATGGTGCTACTTCCAAATCGATTACTCGCCTGTATCACAACGTCTTTGGGTTATTTCATTTCCCAAGGAAAATAGGGATGAAACAGAGGTTCACAGCTGAGACAGATTTTCTCGAAAAAATAGGTCAATGTCACTCCCAGAAGATCGATTTAGCTACGCTAGTGGATTGTGAATATAGCGCGCGAACACACACACGGTGGAAACCAAACTTTCCAAAATTAGACACGGCAAAGGAATATGAATGACATTAGAACAAGGTTTATATCTGCTTTTACCACTGTATTGTTACATTAGAGAGAGAAAATGAAAACTCATGGCCCCCAGCTCAAAGTTAAGTCTTCTTCAAGGTTCCACAGAATATGTTCTAATGTTGTACTTGATGCTCCCAAAAATAATCATTTGTATCCTTCACTTTTTCTTAGTCTTCGAAAACGAACACACTTCTAAAAAAAACAGGCTGACAACTGTGGAGTGTTTATCATCACGGTCTCTATCTCCAAACTGCAGAATCTTGCGTGCGTTCTATCCTTATATATATATACAGGGTGTCCCATTTTAATCAACCACTGGAATATTGCAAAGCACTGAAAGAAAATACAAAAAGTGTGCAGTGGAACATGTACCGACAGAGAGGACACAGTGTTGACACCTCAACACAAATATATATATTTTTTCAAATGGGATAAAGGTTTAATACTTTCGGAGGTGATAGTATGTGTCATGATAAACAAAGAAGTTTATATGAACAGGGTTCGAATTCTGCCTCGTTCTGGAGATACAGTGATCCAACTTGGAGTCCAAAATCAACGGCTAGCAATGGAAAGAAAATGAATAATTCTCAATAAATCATAAACGACACATTGAATTAAAATTTCGTTTGTGGAAATTTGTTTGTAACAACATGGTGGATATCATGATCGAAAACACGATGTTGCCAGTGTTGCCAACCCGGTATAACGTTTAAGTTTTTCAAATGGCACTACGTTGTATTATTAGCTATTTGGCATCCTCTAGTGGTGATAAACAACATAAGCACACATAGTAGTGTTGCAAACTGTGGATGAAACATCCTAAGGAATTACGTAGTTTGCATAAGATCGCGAAAACCTTTCTGTTTGCAACATAGAACCGCTGGTCTAGTGGTTAGCATTACTGCCTACTTATTTAGGGATCCCGGGTTCGATTCCCGGCGCTGCCAAAGATTTTTTCCAAGGCATGTGGGTCTGGAACGGTGCCCACCCAGCATCGTGTGTATGGGGAGTTGCTATAAATAAAAGATAGTGGCGATTACAGTGAGATCTTGGGCTCTCCCAAGCCAGCCGGGTGGACGAGCGGTCTGCGGCGGTAGGCCATTGGCTCGAAGGTCCCGGGTTCGAGTTCCTGCAGGGGCATGGGTGTGGATTTCCAAAGCTAAAGGCCAATCGTGACGGGCCGAAGTCCAAAGTTACTAGACTGGCCCATATCAAAATAATTTTCCAAAGTTTATCTCCTCTCCCAGCCTGTCTGGTCAGCGTTGGAGCAGTAGACTCATCATCTCCTCCCTCCGGGGACAAGCCTCATCCGGTAGTAGATTGAATATGGCTGTGATATATATATATATATATATATATATATATATATATATATAGAGAGAGAGAGAGAGAGAGAGAGAGAGAAAGTTTGGAGCAAAAAATAATTAACCCGTTCGAGATTTATACATACACAACCTCTGTAAATTGAGTCGTTCAGCGTTTTACTTTCGAAGTATACGATTTTTTTTGGTCTGAAATTACGCTGCAGATCGATGCTAATGATAATTGATACTTTAGCAGGCTAATTCATGAAGCCCTGTGCTTCTTTGTACACATCTAACATCACTTAGAATTATGTCTAATAGTGATACTTAACAACGCTGTACCTGTTACTTAGAACACAAGTGACCACAAAATACAGAATCCAAAACTTCCACAAATTTCCCCCGTACTTTCTCTTAGTCACGCCCATGTAGAAACAAAGTTATCGGTTAATAATTTCATTAAGTATGCTGAAGTGTGATTGCATAAAAGGCATACACTCGATCACGGTTCAACAAAGCATATGTCAGCTGGTCTCCAAAAGCATGTACAATATAAAACCTATCCCTCAAAACTTTCTCTGTAATGAAATGCATCGAAGGTCCATTTACGTCCTCTCAATCACCACGAATAAAGTAAGAATGTCCTTGAATAGACAATCCATGACAAGTTGCAACGAAATCTCATCCTAGAAGCTTCTCACGTAATACCTTTCTTTGCACGCCATCATACACGACAATAATTCTATTGTAGTAAAATTTAATTTTTAAAACTATGGTCATAAATTTTAAAAGAAGTCACAAACGCTGCATAAGAGGATGAACTTGCAAATTTTATTTTATATCATTGTTTTGACATGGAAATTATTTCTACTAAGTATATGCTATTTCATGAAAGGATTGTAAAAATTCGAAGCTTTCTTCTAAATCGTTAGCACGAACCTGAAAGTAACGAATTTTCGTTTCATTTTTTATCCGTCTAAAATGTGCAGCAAAGATGGCACATTGTTCGATTATAAATACCGTCACGTGCTGTATTATGCTAAACTTATGCAATGTGAAAAGAACTGTTCCCAGAAAGATATCGTATATTTTCAGAACTGTGGCGGAGAGTTACATAATACAGATTAGTACACGAAACAAAATATTGCTCAAAATGTTCTTAGCTCCTGTGGTCTACTGAATAAGGTCGCCGACCACATGTACCACTGGCGGAATTGGCGCATCTTCATCACAAATTTTCTATGATGTCTCATTAGGTAGACTACTTGCATTTCGGAATGGTACCTTCAATCAAGGCCATGTTCCTTACTTTCCTCTACCTCCTACCATACAGTAAACGATAAAAAGATAGTTCTCATGCTGTGAAGCTCGTAAAATATAGATTATATTAAGTATTCTACTTTGAAATACTATTATGTAAACGAGCATGCAAATGTTTACTTAACGTAACACTATTCAGTTATTCAATGTTGGTTTTAATGGTTTTTCAAAAAATAAACTAGTTTACTTCATGTTAATCTCGATTTTGGTTTTACAACTACGAGGAGCATACCGAAAGTAATGTCTTTTGATCATTATATCGAAAAGTACTAATCAAAATTTAATTCGTTTTTAGCAGCGTATAGAGTGACTGTTCGTGCCTGTTTTAACAAATTTTCGTTATTGTAGGTTTTGCTGAACCATGGATGTGAAGGTCCTCATCAAGATCCTCAGAGGGATGAACTGCTGTCAACATCCATGAAAGGCTGATAAAGGTTTACCGTGGTGAGGAGACAACTGACCGTGAGTAATGTCCGAAGATGAGTCAACAAGTTTAAGGGGGGAGGAACTAGTGTGTACAAGCCAACAAGTTGTTGGTTATTTAATTAATGATTTCACGTACACCCAGCGAGGTAAATTACTAATTTTCCCTTGACAGCGCGAGAGATCCCTTGGTGGATACGAGATTATTAAAATCTCTTGAACTGGTCTGAAAAGCCTCTTGACGACGTACTCTCCAGATATTTTGTTTCTTGTACGGAGAAGCGAGCACCCGGGAGCTGGATCAACACGAGAGGATTTCTTGTATGTGCAAGAGAATACTTTTCTCTTGACGATAGACCTGCCTGTTGGTGCGTCGATCTCTTGTGGCTGCGTACTGGTCGTACCCTTCACCGAGAGGCTCGAAAGGGAGTTGGAATTACCTCTTGCGCATAGTCTCTTGTAGAATAGTCGCCCTCGGAATCCACAGCAGTGTAGTTGACAGGAGTTCGCTGAAGGTCCGGAACCAACACGCTGTCAAGGACAAGTACCCTTCACACACAACGGAAGCAGAAAATATTGATGTACTGAATACGTCCCCAACGTTCAACGGGAAATTTCGACCATCCACGATTGGCCCTCACACTAGCCACTGAAGTCATTCCATTCACTGAAATCGAGCTATTGTCTTGGTTTCCAGCGGTATTTGTTCTGAAAACCTTCTTACCCTAACGCACCGCGGTAGTCTATGGCTACTGGTGTTCGGAGCACGGCACCTGAACGGTTCCACATTGTCATGTATCATTGTATGCCTACTATTTTAAGCTACTGAACACATGTGAACAGCAAATGTCTAAGCAAAATTACAATACTATTATCCCTTGCAGAAATAATTTAACAACAATATAATTTTAAAAGAAGCACCTTCAAACCCGTTTCTTGGATAAATCAAAATCTGCCTTTTAGTGCTGAAAATTCGCTAAATTGAATCTGTACTGTACCTCAACTAAATTGGTAACTACCGGAAATTCTTTCAAAATCAATATTTGCAAATACTGTACCTAGGTACACACAGCTCTATCTCTAAAACATATCGGTTTACAGCAGACATTAAAATACTCGATAAGGAGCACGCCCCTCCTCCTTTTATTGGTTCAAAAGACCCAATCGAAAGTTGAACAACAAAAGTAACTCTTACTAAAAATAAACTTTTAATTGCCCTCAAGTACCTTACACTTTCATTATAACTAGCTTTCTTTATGATTAAAAATTCAATTTTTAGCACAAAGTACACTAAAAATAAAAATATAAAAGGTTTATTTCAAGTAATGCACAGAACAAAAATAATGTATCTAAAATAAAAGGGTATTTGAATATCCTTCTGCATTTTTTATACTGTCAAGTATTTTTTTTTTTTTTCGCATTGTTCGCCGAAATTCATAATTTCTATTACAACACTTGCGAGGTGATTCTACATATAAAACTAAAACTAAAATACTCTTTGATATTTTGTCCTCTGAGGCTTGGTTTCCAAGTCGTTGCCATGTAACAAGCCCTTGAAAAGTTTCCCAACCGGTTTTTAAACAACCTGTATCATTGAAACTAGAATACAAACATAGCATAACACCATGAGAGTTTGTGGTGGACAACACCGTGCTCGTGGGTTTTCTCGGGGTTCTCCCGTTAATCCCACTTTGTCATTCTACCAATTTTCTTCATCACTCACTTTACTTTCTCACAAAATATCCTCCTCCTGCCCTTCAACGTCAACTAGTCTTTCTTGCGGTGCGCTGCATGTGCGTTCAGTCCACAATTTTGGCTTGTGCACTCAGTACACGGAGCCTTCAATGCCTGGCGGACAGTTATATGTATCCATACACAGAGCACTAATGTCAAGAGGATCATCTGGATCAGATGGCGATGGTGCATTTGATATAACCACCTGGATGGCCATATCAGGAGCATGTCAGCTTTCATGAAAATCGTTTGATTGTGGACAACTCGTAAAAGATACGCCACCAACAATAACACAAATCAAAAGAGCACGAAAAACTTAATTACTATACGATGATTTTAATGAAGAAAGTGTTTGAAAACATGGATAAAACCAAGGAGACTTACCAGGGAAAAACAATAAATGGTCACACGAAAAACACAAAAGTAGCAACTGACCCTATATTGCTCAACCTGGTTGGACGGAAAATGATCACGTGACACACTAGCAGTCCCCTCCCTGGATCCTGATGCCACCTAGTGTTTTTTTGGTTAGCTTACAAACCATATCAAGAACATGGCCATAACAAGGTCACTCACCTTATGATTAATTGGCTACAAAAAATGTATTGATTTGACGGTATTTCAAAAAGCCTGTGCGATGTTCCAACTTGGGATTTTAATGAGATCAGTTTTCAAAATTATGCTATGCACGTGAAGCCGGGTGAGGAAGTGTTCAAAATCATTTTTCTAAAGTGGCTTAGACAAGTGAATTGAACGGGGGGCGAAAACGCATCGCCGCTGAGGCAGACTTTATCGAGCAGCACAAGCTTGTAGCTGAACAGCTGCTCTACACCTGTGTGTAATTTCATTTCTCTTTTACTATTATTACAGAAGTTATGACCTAACAGACATTAGTTTCGGTATGCCACTAGTATGTTGTTTATTATCACCTAAAGTGTATCATCAGATTCATCACATTTCGTTTGAAAGTATACGTCCGTAAAGTTTGGAAATGATCTAATAGTGATCGGTGTCTTCAGGTTTTGCTTCACGAATTATCAATTCTTGTGGTACATAACTCCCGAGATAAGAAGGTTGGAACTACTACTGGCGGAAAGTTCCAAATACAGCACATGTAGCCCAACGTAAACAATGAAACTGCTTTGGAACAAATAGCCCTGCAATGTTGTGTTTAATGTCTGATAATTTCAATATGAAGTCCCACAACTTCAAGGTTATATCTTAACTTTGATTTCTAATACGTGAGGTGGGAGAATGCGGTTTTTCACAAATAAGTAGTGAGGAACACAGTTAAGTACTTGAAAGTTTACCTTGAGAATTCAAAATAGTCAGTCATTACATGTAACGAAAAGTCTGCTAGTTGTAATTGCAAAAACTAATTTTCACGAACTGTCAGTTGAAAGTTCTGCCAAATAATCTAGGTTGGTCGAAAGCCCGCCAGCAAATGGATTCCTTATCCACGTGTCATTTTCATCCGTCACCGGGTAATACTCCCTTAGCTGCACGTGCAGTTGCTCCAAATGTGACTTAACGTTGAGGATCTAATTTGAAACATTTTCTCTTGACATCTGGACAAAATCTGTCATGGAAGGGAATTGTTCGAAAATTTCAGAGTCTAATCTCTGAATAAAAAGCTTTAGTTCTTTCTTATTAGCTGATTAGCTCTCGGTTAAAAATAGTGGAATCAGATGGTTGAAGATATCAGCAAGTGACTAAATCCAGTTAGTCATGGAACTTATCTTTAAGATAAGACCTCGCTCCAACCCCCTATTTTTAACATTTTTTTTTTTAATACTTTCAAAACTAAGAGTGCTATCAAAAGTGTAAATTCATAGCGCACTAGAACTTACAAACTGCTATGAAATACAATGGACAGCGATCGAGATCTTGTCCATTGATGAGTGATACATTTTCAAAGTTTATGACGTCATTATTTAATTGAAGACTCAGCACTCATCAATCGACAAGATTTCGAGATCGTTGTCCATTGTATTTCATGGTAATTTGTAAGCTCTAGTGCGCATGAACTTACACTTTTGATAGTGCTCTTAGTTTTAGAAATATTTTGAAGAGAAAAATTCAAACACAATCCATCGCCCTGAAATACTCAAGAAAACACTTACTAGCAGCCATTTTAATTTCTGGCTTTTTTTTTTAGTAAAATAATGCTTCTTGTGGAAATTTTGTTTAATCAAATTCAAAATCGAAAAACTGACCCTCCCTTGGCACAAAAGGCTATTTTCCACTTTGCTTTGAAACAAATATTAGGCATACTAAAGACCAGCTTGAGGATTCGAGTGAAAGAATGGAATGGATAAGGGAAGCAAAGGAAGTATGCGACGTGATTACTTGCGAAGCAAAATCCTTACATTCACATGGCACGTTATGGTAGCCACGCTGTTCACTCGAGAGAAATTTCCGATTTACTTCTGGAATTTTCCAAAACAAACTGTGGATAAATTATGTTCAATTTACACATTTCTTGACAAAGAAAATCTGTCTCCACGAACTGTTTTCAAGCCACTCGGCAGAAGAATTTCGATCAATGTCAGAAGCTGTGGGCTTGTTCGACTTTATCGTTCAAAATAACTTGGAGAAAACGTTTAGTGAATCTTCAAAGTTTCTAAAACTGATATTAATAATACCAATAACAGTAACACAAATTTCTAGTCACAAAAATTGTGACAAACTATCAAATTCTATTCTCAATATTATAGCTACGACATTTTTTCTAGGTTTTCTCAAAATCGTAACTAATTGATTTAATGTCCCTTTATTTGAAAATCTGGTCACTTCTTCTTTTGTGTCTATGTTACAGAATTACACTCAACATTAATTTATTGTGACTGATTAGCTACCAAATCCTCTCTCACACAGTGAAAGTCCAGGTCCGCAGCCAGGGGGTGGGCTGAGCCCTTGTAATTTTTCACGCGTTACCTATTATCTATCGGTCTAACCTCCGAAGGAAAGGCGTGAGGAGCGCGTGCAGTTTAACCAAAACCACTTGAATATCCAACATAACGTTATCGGTTGCCTTTGAGTGTGCAGTACACAAGAATAGAAATAGCACTTAAGCTGCATTCATCACTGTAAAGAGCGATTAATTTTATTTATGTAGAATTTTCGTAACCTTTGTACTTTGGACGATGTAACAAAATATTTCGACAAGCAATAGGTTTTAAATTTTATGCTTCACTCAAAATTCAAGCCCGAACACAATATATCTTGTGATTTAGGTCGATCACTTCCTTCATGATTACATATAAGTCGGGGCGAACTTTTGTGGCACTAACGATAAGCGCGAAATACATACTATTTATATATATAGTATGTA